>CM049411.1:18380000-18550000 GCA_026929865.2 Hyperoplus lanceolatus | reverse complement strand
CTCCACGTGCCACATCTGGTTGTGATCATCAGCTTTATGTGTTATTAGGCTCAATCAGAGGCTGCATACTCCCTCCAGTAACACCCCCCACCCCCACCCCCTCCCAGTCTCAAGAGAGGGATGCCTGAGGGCCGTGCAGGGGGAAGCCTGTGCAAACTGTTTCCAGACTTGTTAGACCTACACCACCACCACATGCACGTGACACCTCAAGTGGGAGTCCAGTTAAGCATCTGAATGTAGGAAGAACATAAGGACATGAGAGACACAGACACAATCTCTCCATCTGCCTCCACCATTACATAAAAGTAGATTACTGGGATTATTGGATATTCTTTTAATTACAGCATCAGCGATGCAATGAGCAATTTTTTTCCTTTGTAATCAAGACAAAGTATGTGGCATAATGATGTCAAGGAATAGTCTGCAATATGTGCACCATAATAACACGTTTGCTGACTTCACAGAATGAGCACAGAGCGGCCGTTACTGATGTAATCAATATGTAATGTTCACTTGACCCAGATTTTCCTTATTCTATACACTCAGCTGCAGTAAAACCCCACATCTACATTATATATGAGCAATGTTTGCTTCCATCCACACTGCATTTTACTGACCCAAATGGATCGAGTACGTCAAATATGGTCCAGTTTTTTTTGGGGTCAATATGAAATATAGGTTGTTGCTGCTCCGACAGTCAGCAAACAAAGATGGCTGTCTATAGCATTTCAACCACGGTTTGCCATATGTTTAATTTCATCCTCAAAAACCCCAACGTTTACTATGGATTCTTAGACTGTTTTGCGTACTATCATTCACTTTGAGAGATAAAGCAAATAAATGTCAGAAGGTTAAAGTTTTATATTATCGAACGTGCTGCAAATGTTTACCAAGGGTGTAATTTAGTCCAATATTGGCTATTTGTTAAATGAATTTGAATTCCTCACATGCAGAATAGCTGCACGCTGTCTGGTCATCAATCTAATCAGATTATTGATTATCTGGTGTCTTTGTCAATTTACATTCTGAACACTTAATACAATTAGATTTTTTTCTTTTTACGAACAAAGGGGCTGTGTTTGTGCCTGCCCCCCTCTGCGGATATAGTAGGCCTTGCAAAAAGATACTGTCAGAATGTCTGAAGAAGTGAATTATTTTTATGACATGCTGTTCACACTACATGGTGATGAATTCAGGCATAGCAGCAGCAGGCTCATTCCTGGTCAACAGCGTGGAGAGCTTTATGGAGCTTCACAGCCTCATAGTCGTGCAGCAATAACCCATATTGGACAGGACAGCAAATTGCTTCATTAAAAAAAAAAAAAACTCTCATTAAGCAGGGACTCTATTGATGGAGCTAAAATAAGCATGGAATTTACTAATGGGAAAAAGTTGGACTTGAAGTGATGTGGCATGTGCAGCTGGTGGAATAGAAGACAAAAGAGAGAGAGAGATGGATTCTGCTGAAAATAGGCCCTTAAATCGCTGCATGACGAGTCACACAGCGGTAGGTAGAGACGCATTCCCACGGCACAGACTCAAGCATCCCATTCGCTAAAGTTGGAGCATGACTATATTTTCTGGCAGATAGCTACAGGGGAGCTGTATGACACGCAGGGCACTCTCTAATGGTACAGAGCATGAGGTGACCTGTTCAGCTGACCCATGGCTGTTTGTTTTAGGGAATCTACGAGGAAGCCTTTGAGGAAGAACTCATTCATGTCAGAAAAATGCACGTACATGACGTTACTTGGGAAACAAATCCAAAGCCTAAAACAGTTTTCTTTTTAAGTATTTGATTGAGGCCTTTGGTCGTCTTGCTATTCTTGTTCAATCAAATTTTGTGGTGACAGAAAAAGCCGATAGAAAATGTTAGCTGAGAACTATGATACCGCTCTTGCATCTCATGTACCCTCATTCTTACCATAAAGACATGAAATTTGAATCAATTTTCTGATCTAAGTTTCCGCAGAAAAGCAAAATGCATTTCCCAACATTCTGTGAACTTGAATGTGAAATAATAACCAATATTTGTCCACTACATTGGAAACCTCACATGCACCGCAACAACAGTCAATATAGACAGTTTGTTAAAAGTATTCCCATTCATTTCAACTTTTAAATAAGGGATTTAAAACACTTTAAATAAAGTGGACTCTTGCATGGTCTTTTATGGTAAGGTATCTCGCTGCTTGTGCACCAATTGAGACAAGCCCTGTGCGTCGCCAACCCTCCTTCAGAGCCACCAGAGGAAGGCAGCCAATCCCCATGCAGATCTAGAGAGTTAAGCGACCTCCAACACGCCTCACCTCTGGATTAAATTACCCATCATCACATGATGCTGTTCTTATTATGCCCAATAACGGCTCTAATACATAAGCCACTTAAAGCATGTTCAGTGGCGGGGGCTCAGTGCACTAAAAAGATAACAGCAGCCAATGCCAGCATGAGGGCACTGTGTGATGAACTGGGAGGATGGAGGAAGGAGCGTTACCTACCTCCTAATACAGAGATTTAGGAAGGAACAGCCATCACAGAACAGGATGAAAGGAACAGAAAACAAAAACACAAACGATTTTGAAAGACACACGACAAGCACAAAAGTTGAAGTTGAAAGTGTAATCGCAAAAAAAGGAGCATGCTTTAAATAAGAGGTGACGAGTAGGGCAGAGTACTCGATAGGTCAAACAAAGGGTGAGGACACTCTGAGAGACACTCTGCAGTTCTCCTAGCAAGCCGTTCTAGACCCGTCATGAAGGTGGGAAATTCTTTGGGCAAAAATAGGAAAATAGATATTGAGCTCACTAAATTTGTTTTTAGTAGCGCTATTTACTGTTGCTACTAACATTAAAAATCATCCATGCACTAAGACTATTACCTGTTTCTTAAGAGGAGTCTGCTGTGTTAGTATTAACACCTTCATTACCCAGCTAAGTAGCAAGAAGGGGTCTAAGTGCGTTGTGTAGCCTATCGTTTAAAATGCCAGCACCATTTGTCTTCCATTCTTTCAATATTTGAATGTGGTGTTGATTCTGGGGTCTCCCCGTTGGGGGTCATTCCTATGTTGTACCACAGTGTTAGCTTTCTTTTAGCTATTAGCCATTGGGCTAAGAGACTCAAATTCTGACTGTTCAACACTGCAAACAAATGTATAAAATAATTCATTCAGTGAATCTATTAATAGTAGTTTCACTGAAATGTTACTATTGTATTTCATTTTATACACTGGTTTGACCAGTCCATAAACGTAAAGAATGTTCATGGGTGAAATTTGTGTTAGCAAAAGCTCATGAAATTGGTCAGCATCGTTTCCTATTGAAACAATGCAGCATACTAGGACAATGCTAGGCAACAACTATTTTCAGCCATTGTTGCCCTAAAACTGTCGACCTCCAACATGGCCGCCTGAAAGCCCATCACCAAAGAACCGCTCACCTATGTGATTTAGAGGATCTACTGACATTAAGCAACATAGAACAGGTAGAGCTTCTCATTACTGTTAACACACATACCAAGCTTTAGTAGCCAGCCTTCTCTGTCAGGGTTGAAGAATGTGTGCGTCAGATCATTCCCGTCGTCCTCCGGGATTTTGAAGGGCTCATTTTTGATGCTGTCGTAAAGGTTCTGCAGACAGGGGGGAGGGAAACTATTCATTAAAAAAAAGGTAGCAAGGCCTCACTGGTATTGAGTAGCTGTGACAGAATGGTCACAGAGATCAATCATCATGTATACACAAAAACACACACACACACACACACACATCACTGACGACATATTCTCACCCTGAGCAGCTCCTCTGGCAGATCTCCTCCTTCATTTATGCCTCTGTTCATGGAGATGAAGCGCTCCACAGGGGGCTTGTCTCTGACGTTAGGGTTATGTAGGCTGGTGTTCAGCATGATGATAGCGAATGACAGCACGTAGCAGGTGTCTAAAAAGAGCAATCAAATGTGTTACAAAAGTCTATCTCTGGCATTAGAAACCCCATTTACACCTGGCATTAACACGCAATCTACATCTAGATGTCTACAGCATACGGCATAGAGTAGATATAAATCAGACTGTCCAACAATACCAACTGTGGGACACATGTTCCATTATTCCTGTAGTAGTTTACTATGTCATGTCACGTACTTTGTTTTTATTTTGTTTCTATTTCAAGATACAGAACCAAATACTTTGAAGTATGTGTGGTATCACATATACCAGGATGTCATCAGCATATTGTGATCATTTGTTTCTCATGACCTTTTTTGTTTCCATTTTACCTTACACATACTGTATTTGTAGCACAGGGGATTAGGGAAGTGAGCCCTAATTCTTCTAAATGCATATTTTTTTGTGATTCATTTAAATGCTTGTAAGTGCTACAGACACAGAAAAAAACATAGTGGTTAAAGGGACTCTTACCAATCCTGCAATTGAGAATTACAGCACTATCATACCATCCCGCCTCCCTCCAATGCCCCCACACCCTCATTCCATGCTTGTATCACTGGTTTCACTTCAGAGTTGTCGGCCAGAATACCACTTATGGCCAAAGGCGTCAGACTATAAGCATGAAACTAGGAGAGGAGGAGTAGGGTTTTACCCGCTCTTTATTTTCCTTCTTTCACAGGGACAGTCGCATATAGATCGCGGGAAAAGAAAAAGGTTTAAACTCCGCTCGTGAGGAGACGTTACAACAGCTGTTGCGGCCCACGAATCGCATGCAAACTATATTATAACAGCGATCGGGACTGCATGTACATACTCACACACGGCCCGGGTGATTCACATTTAAACTCAGATAAACACGTTTCCATGTGGAATGATCGCTTACTGCGGCAACGCTCACACATCTGACCGAGGGAGAAGAGAAAGGAAACTAAACAGGCTCTCTGTCCGACTGACGTCACGGCCCAACTGACTGCTATCCACACTGAACAAAACACATTTTAACACACTGTAAGAAATAACAACACTGTAACTTATGAATGTTGGGGCCTTTTCTACAATGGTCGCTACTCGCTACTGTCTGCCGTGGAATCAAAACAAACCCTCTAGTTGAGAATGCGCAATACAGAAGCAGACCGCAAACAGACAGGTCTGTCGGCCAACCAAATTGTTCGGTCCGAACGATTTGATTGGTTGAATTTTATATATATATTTCATAATATTATGAGATTAAAATCATTATTTGTTTTTATTCCTGGTGGGTCTGTCTTATATTTTAGAGTGTCATTACCTTATTAATACCATTTTAACCTAATCCAAAAAAAGTGTAAAAATGCAACAAAGGTAAGAGTCGCTTTAAGTCTCTCACGCTCTCTATTTTCCTAGTGCATCAGTTTTTGTGTGCGTGTGTGTGTGTGTGTGTGTGTGTGTGTGTGTGTGTGGGTGGGTGTTTGCGCGTGAGAGTGTGTGAGGTACGAGCGCGGGAACAAGCAAGGGGGAGGGCCGGCCTTTAGTTACTCCACTGTGTGTTAATGTTCAGACACTCACGGGCCAGTGGCTGCCTGTAAATGAATCATTCATTCCCCTCTGTCTGTCTCCTCTCACTGACACACTTTAGTCCTGGCTGTCCTACGCTGTCTACAGTATTGTCTGCCTACTAACACACATTCTCTATGGGGAAAAAAAGAGAGAGGAGCTTTACACACAGTGTGTACTATGGGGTGATGGGTGTCTGTAACTGCCAGAGAGGACTGTCAGCGTGATCAAACAATTGATGAGGGTGATGAAGCATGGAGAAAAACGTGTTGCTCATGCCCTGGTGATTACCACTACACATCGTGCTACACCCTGCACCCACAACTGTCACACACACACACACACACACACACACACACACAAACACATAAGGTAGGCCTGCCTATGCACAGATGGCGTATGAGACTTTATGGGCCCCGTCCCCCGTTATATAAAAAACAAAAGTTTCATTCATCAAACTGATAACAATCCAGAGAAACGTGCACTATGTGGATGTGAAAGTTCAAACAGTGACAAGGTCAAAATCAGTATCTGAGAAACGCTTCATCTAGAAAGAGTTACAAGTTGTACACAATTAAAGCTTCAATGCTAAATTGTTTTACTATCTGTATAGCACAAATCTTAAAATAAGAATAAATAGAAAAATAAAATAAAAAACAGAAAATAGCCTTATGTGTAGCTTTATCAACACACATGACTATTTATTTAACAGCAATTGAATTTGCTAAAATTATAAGCAGGTAATCTGTCAACTGAATTCACATAACTTGGTGTATTCCCTCCATGGGACCCCATACACTCCCAACAATCTGCTCCCAACCGTGTGCTCTATAACTTCTTTAATTATTCACTGACTGTTGTAGCTCTATAGGTTTTGTTTATCACAAAAGCATGTATCACTGTTCCAGGTTCCTCAATAATGGATGCCCCTTGTTTGTTCCTGGTTGTTTGCTCTGAACTCATCAACTGCACTGAACTGTGATCCATGGTTCCCATAATCTGGTTAATCCTCATTGAGCTTTAGTTACAGTAACTCTTTTGGCCTAATGGCTGAAATGCATTAAAAAAATCCATCACTCAGTGTAACCTAGTCCCCTCGGGTGCTACTTTTGTTGACCCATTAGCCTCACTGCTTGTTGGTGAATTGGCTTTGTCCAGCATATTGGTTTTCACATTTTGTGTATACACACTAACTTGAAAGATCCCCAACCAGGGCTGCTTTTGCAGTTCCCAAGGGGTAAGTGGACACATTAGCTCAATTCATTTTGAAAAACTGAAGTTAGAATTTGCCTAACATCTGCATTGAATCAGCTGTAATATTAGCACTGTGTCGATTGAGAGTGTATGAAAACTGGGGAGGAGGGAAAAGTATTAACAGTTAGAAATAGCATGTGAATACAGTATATATTCAAATGTATTTTATTAAATAAAAGTGATGAATTAAATAGAACCACTGGGTTACACTCTGCTTTGTGTCTGACCTGTGGACTGGAAGACTCCGGGGTTGCACTGGCAGTACCGCGAGGCAAACGCCTCCATCATGCGGTCGATCTTCTGGGCTTCACCTGGCAACCGGAAACTCCACAGGAACTGCCTACAAGTACAGGGAGAGGATTGATGTGAAGAGTTTGTCATGTCACAGGGGGGTTGGTCAGGCTGAGGACGTTTTGTTTTTTGCCCAATCATTTAGTTTTTGATGCTGCTGACCGTAGAGCTTGGACGAGGTTGAGGTCTGCAAACTCATGCAGCTCCACGAAAGCCGCCAACACCTTGAGGTTGAAGTCATCCCTGGTGAAAAAATAAATAAAAATATTGAGTAAAAAATCTGATTTTCCAATATTATTTCCAGGAGATTTTCAAAACACCTCAGAGAAGATTTAACATAATGTGAACCCAGACGACAGCGTGGGTGGAAAAACACATTTCTCGACCTGAATTCCTGTTTTCTCAACATTCCTGTCATGTTTGGGCCGTTAGTCATGCTGGACACTGAAGCGCGGCGTCTGGAGGCAATTTTAACAGCTGGCTGATGCTTAGTGTTTCTCCACCCCGAGGGGAGGAAAAATACTGTGTGTTTGACTAATGAAAAGCAGATAAAAACCAAAAAACCCACGCAGGCTCACATTTTGTCAGAGGGTTTGTTTGGCCGTCGGAGAGGTTTTTTTGGAGGAAAAGTCAACAGCCGCTCTGAGGCTGCGGTCGCGTCTCCTCTGATCATGTTTGTTGTACACCAGGGTCTGGGACTGGGATCCTCATCCCATATTGTCTTTGCATTGTGTGTTGTTCAAATGAAGCCAGGAATTTTCAGACTTAGCAGGGTTTTTTGGAAAATTGGAGAACGCACAGATAGAGTTGGCTTACAGGAAATGAACAACAAACTTTCATTTCAATAACATTCTTGGATTATTTGGACGATGACCTGGGGGAGCTTTACTTCACCACTGAGTGTCTGTGACTGTACTGTACCCTATTCTGGCGTCTGCAGCCAAATTAAATGAATCCTCTCCTGTGAGGGTTATGAGGTTATTGCTTCTACAATGACACTTGAATGTGGATCCCTGCTGAAATATGCATGAGGAAAATTGCATATATACCTGTCTCAGTGTGACAACATTGAGGTTATTGTATGCGAGAAATAAAGCCATATTATAAAGGAAGAATAGGCCTAATAGCGTCATTGTCTGTATCCATCTTCCTCCATCTATCCTGCTTCTAGCTATTTTTTCCCACCTTTCCATGTCTTCATCTCCCTCTCTCCGCTCAGCATGTAATTATAGGTCCCTACTCCTTGCATAAGCTCAATTAGTGATAATGACTGAGTGTAAAAGACTCAGCTTGTGTTTAGTGTGATTTCCACTGGGTAGGTGGCCTCTTTGATGATCCCCCGCGAACAAAGCCTATTGCCAACGAGAGGAGTCCCCAGAGTCCACATCCCCAACCTCCAGCCCTATTTACAACGTGTATGTATGTGTGTGTGTGTGTGTGTGTGTGTGGGGGGGGGGGATTCATTGTTTTAGCTATTCTGTGCGAATCATTCCAGCTCCTGTACCCGGCAGTGTTGGGAACGTTACTTTAAAAAAGTAATTAGTTATAGTTACTTACTACTTGTTCCAAAAAGTAACTGAGTTAGTAACTGAATTACTTTATAATAGAAGTAACTAGTTACCAGGGAAAGTAACTATTTGCATTAGCCTACTGTAAAAAAAAAGTTGCTGTAGCCTGTCAAATTTGGATTTTTCTGAGCAGTTTTCACAAGTCAGTTGAAATGAGTAGAACAGACAGGTAGGCCTACTTGTAGGCTGCATAACATTCAATAGGCCTATGTATTGCACATCAACAGACAGCCAGAGGTTTATCCTGCACTTCAAGCAGGCCTAGCCTATTTTGTTCTCAACAAAAGTAGGCTACTAGAGGAAACTGCTGAATGTAGCCTACCGTGCTGATCTGCTATCACTGGATTCACTTCAGGGGTGTCGGCTAAAACACCACTTAAGGCCAAAAACGTCAGACTATGAAGCATGAGACGATGAGAGGAGGAGTAAGGATTTATCCTATGTTTATTTCCTCATGCACAGCAGCATACAGATCCCAAGAAAATAACAGCAGCAATATTCGGCTCGTGATGACACGCTAAACAGCTGTTGCAACCGGCGAATCGCGGCCGTTTAATAACGTGCATAAATTATAATTTATAGAGATTGGGAAACTCCATGCACTTACTCACAAGGGCGATGCAAACAAACTCAGGGAGAGCACGTTTCAACCGTGGATTGATAGGTGGTTACTGCGGCAACGCGCAAGCTCACACAACAGAGAGAGAAAGAAAAAGAAACTTCACTTAACAGGCGCTCCGGCTGACTGACGTGACGGCGCTAACTTACAGTTATAATGTCATCCACACTGAATAAAACACATCTTCAACAGTATAAGAAATAACAATCGCTTATCTTGTTGTTAACCCACCGGTCTCTTTACTAGCAGTTTGTGTAGTATGGAGCCAGGGGTGCGTTCGGATTACACAGTTTATTCAATCAATTCTTAGTAACGCACCACATTTAACGTTCAGTAACGATATCGGCGTTGTAACAACGGAAAAAGTAATTAGTTAGATTACGCCGTTACTGAAAAAAGAACGGCGTTACCTAACGCCGTTATTTTAAACGGCGTTATTCCCAACACTGGTACCCGGGTAAGATAATATAGGATGTCGTCAAGGTGAGTGGTTTAGGATTAGTGCAGCATTTATCTTACAGTTTAAGAATTTTCTTACGATATAATGTATGTTCGCTTCGAAAAAATCAACACCAGAAATTCTGTATTTAATCAAGAACCTGGTTGAATGATGCTTTTGCCAGAAGAGAACATGCTCTCTTTAGAAAATCGTGTCTTTAACCAAAAAAAAAATGCTTTGTGCTTTTCACAGTTAGAAATAATACTATATTGTTTACATGGTGAACACACAAATAGAAAAAGTAAGGAAAAAGCAAAAGTCAAGAGAGTGCTGTAATTATAGTAAGTAACACAATGTCTTTAGTATAAAACACAATTGCCGCATACTACCTAATGGTGCTAGTCCCTCATTGGTGTTTCGGCTCTACACTTCTCAAAGATCACCTGTCAATCACAGAATGCAGCTTGCCTGGGATGCTTATTTTCCCCCTTCGATTTACATGCTAACTAAGCAGACTTATTCTGTGTATTGTGCAGAGCTAGATCAATTAATTGGCCAGGCCGACATATCTACAGATACAGTACATAGTCAATGCTGTCAGCCGAACTGGGGAACATATAAAAAACTTTTCTTGTGTTATTTATATAATATAAAAATGGTCCATATACGTATCATGGTCAGATTTTTTTAACTCTCAAATAATGATACTGGTATCTGCCTCGATCGAGTATACTGTAGTCCTCCAATAAAACTAAGCAACATTACTGCACGACTTCCTGTTCAATAGTGAATATATTATGTCAGAATGAATGAAGTACAGTATTACACTGAGCGTTCGAAGAGTCAAATCTATGTTATATTTGGAACTGACTAAAGGTTGAGTCATTGCTTTGTGTTTAACCAACTGAGGGTCATGGTGAGCTACACAGACTTACTAGGTATGTAATAATAACACTGACGATCACTATAAAGTAATACCGTATATTATGTAAAGCATGTGCATTTCATGATTTTCTCAGGATATGTGTTGCACATACTCAAACTAAAACGAAAAACAGCTGAATGATAAATCAAGATGGACATAGCAGAGCTGTGGGTTTTGTGCCTAATAAATTCTGGACACTAAACCTTTGAAGTGCACTCGCTTGCATCCCCCCATTCCCTGGTTTTTGGTTCAATGTATTTTGTCTTTTTGCTCGCCCTCTAGTCTGACCTTCAGGTAACGCCATCCATCTCACTTCAACTTCCCAGGACTTCCATTTATTCTTCATTATCCCCCAGTCTGGGCCCGTAACGTGAGGAGCTGCATGGCCCTTTTAATAGCAGGTACATGGGGTGGACTATGACAAGACCCCGACACTGACTCAAAGGTTTATGTGTGGGGGGGTCAGTAATGAAAAAAAAAAGAAATTGTAGAAAAACGCTGCCTATAATATCCTTCTCTAAACTCAAGGGGCGCATGAATCTCATGTAAGGAGGACTTTCTGGGTGATGGATGCTCTGCCTCACCGCTCGCCCAAGTAGTCCCCGATGGCGGTCTTGTTGAGGCCTTCGCCTTTGTAGAGGAACTGGGAGACGTCTTCGGGAGTGTGCTGGAGGAGGTCGTTCTCTAGCAGGAACTGGATTCCCTGGTGTGGGGAGCAAATGGAAATGACAGGGGTTTCTTTTCACGGTATGAGAATGGAACGCTCTTCCACGCCAGTTTCGGGTGAAAAAAAAAATCTAAACCTTTCAAGGCAACAAAGGCGCTGGAGGTTTATATACCTTCTTTGGATCCATGTTAAATTTCTTCCTGCCCATGGCGATCTGTTTGTTTCTCTGGGATGTTTTACTGCAACACAGAAACAGACAATGAAGGCTTTAGTAGTTTACTCCACATGTACAATAAAATAACAAACTGTCAAGTACCTGAGGGTCGAACAAAACAATATACTTTATTTATGGTTGCAACTGAACTTCAGCTCCAGCCTGTACTAAACATCATAAGTGCACTGTTCTTAAAAACCTATGCATGCAGACAGACTCAACAAAAACCCTGTCATCCACAGACTTCAAATGTGTATGTGTGTGTGCGTGCGTGCGTGTGTGTGTGTGCATGTGTGCAGGTGATAAATTGACAGAGGGGGGACAAAGCAGACATGACCTCTGTGACAAACATGACACACTGTGAACACAAGATGATATGTGAGTGACATAACATGCTGGATTGATTCTTGTCACATATAATGTACAACATATCTGTCACTGTTTGCTATATGCAGCTGCAGACAGGCTGTTGTATAGAGCGGCGCCGTTAACATTTAGCCAAACAATACCTGTAATAACTTGTCAATATTTGATCTAGTATACAAACAGCCAGGTAGGCAGAAGGACCCCATATGGCTCATCATATAAAGTCACATCCTGTCCATGTATGTCAATGTGCCAGCCTCATCTAAAACAGAAAAACACCTTTGTAATCTTTGACGTCTTTCCGACCTGACATGCAAATCCCAAATGGGACTAAAGATAAGGACAATGGGTCGATGAGAGCCATAACTCTGGCGCTGGCTATTTATGAATGCGTGTTGTTGTTTTCTTTCCAAGTCTGGTAATATTTTTAGATTGAGAACATCTTTGCCTCCTGTAAGCCAAGAACAAGGGCTAAGTTTACCCCTCACAATACATGTATTGCTTCCACTGTGAAGAGAGCTCTAATACAGCACACAGGATATTACAAGTACATAAATAAACTTCAGGACACCATACTGCCTTTAAAATTAATCAAAATATATCGTTAAACTAAATGTATAAATAATAAGTCAAATATGTATGTAAAATATCCATACAACCACAATCTCCTAAGGACTGTTTTAGCTCTGGCCCTGGTGTTACATGTTTCTAGGTGAATGAGCTATGATCCACACCTTGTGGCCTCTTTTAATAGGTTTGCCTGTACATCAAATGCAATGCAACAGCTCTGACTTTATTCTTCCTTTCACTGATATAGCAGAGATGTAAACATAAAAATGCACAAACGGCATTGGTGCAAGTCAACGGTGTGACAAATCATTTCCAATCCGGTGATGACTCACCTTTCTCCAACACACGTCAGCTGCTCGATCTCCGTCATGACCTCCGCGATCTCAAACTTCAACCTCTGAGAGAAGAGAGTGAGACATGTCACAGTCGATTCCTTTTCATTGCAGAATAGAGAAAATACTTGTTTTCACACTGCAAATGTATCACCTCTTGTGAGCAAATTAGGTTCGCACAAATGTACTGTAGGCCCATTTGCATTGCAAATAGGGCTACAGTGCTGCAGTTCATGAGCAAAAAAAGAACTTCAAAGGTCAAAGATTATAACTAAAATGAGAAATTACAACACAAATAATATACTGTATGTTTTTTTTATTTCTCTACCAGATTAAGTGATCTGCTTTCAATAGCAGCACATGATGTTTATCAAGAAGAACACGACTACCATCAGAGTTAC
Organism: Hyperoplus lanceolatus; assembly: GCA_026929865.2. NCBI lineage: Eukaryota > Metazoa > Chordata > Actinopteri > Uranoscopiformes > Ammodytidae > Hyperoplus > Hyperoplus lanceolatus. Next base: position 18,536,882 of record CM049411.1, on the reverse strand, counting down.
ACTGCTGCCAAAGCTAAAGCTGAGTTATGTAGTGATGCGTACTGTAGGCTATATGCCAAAAAACACACCTCAATATCATCCAGCAGCTCTCTCTTCCTGCGTCGGATGTTTGACAGCTCATCCCTCTCCTCCAGGGACAGGTCTTCGGGAACTGCCAACACATAACGGAGAAAACACAGCACATCTTAAACCCTTGTTTGTACACACATAAGTACAGCTCACTGCGGTTGAGAGGAAAATATAAGTGAGCCCCATATCCTGTCCAAGGTCTTAAGGAGTTCACACTCTCAAGATTCCACCTCCACACACAGTTAAGTGACTGCATTGACTGTTTCACCCTGTTCAGCTCCAGCAACACATACTGTATCAAGAGCCTGCATGTTCGTCTTAATTAAGAAGATGAAGAGAGGGGAGCGGAGGGTCTTAATTATTCCACTTGAAAGTCTTTGGCCCCTTCCCTCCTCCTCCACTTAGCCCAGGGGAAAATTCTATTAATAAAACCAATCCAGATTAGACTTTCTTTCATTAAAAGTGTATTTGGTAATTTAACACGGCCTACGACCCTGATTCCCAGGCTTTGAGGGTTCCAGAAGCAAATACGAGCAAGAGGACGACTAGCTTTCTGTTCCATTCTTTCTTTATTCATTCCGTCTTTCTGCCTAAATGATCTTTTTCAATCTTTTATCCATCTCTCTACTCTCTCTCTTTCTGTCATTCTCACCCACGCACACTTAACTTCTTCCTTGATTTTCCATCCTTCTTACGCACAGAAGAGGGCCTCTGTGCGATCTCGCTTCATTAAGCCATCTTATAGGGCAAGAAGCTGCAAAATCTCTCAACAGGAAAATAGCACGTCTAAAATCTCAGCCGCAGTTTTGTGCTTCCATGTTGCTGGGGGAGGGGGGATCACTTGTTATTTTCCCTCGATATCGGGAAGCGGCGCCAATTAAAGTAAAACAAGGTCACTGGGCTCAAGAGAAAGCATTCAGCCCACTTTGAATTCAACAGCTTGTAAAGTAGTTGCGTTCATGGGAGCAAAGTATTCTTATAGATGGAATTCACATCAGCGCTGAGACAAAAGGCGCTTCCTATCCTGGTTATTTAATCCTGAAGCGCCGTGATGAGGTTCAGGTAAACAGCAGGGGGATTTCCTTTGTGGGCCATGTTTTTTTAATAGACCATAGAGGGGGGGGGGAGTATAAATGAACAATGAAAATTATGTAATGCTTATGCAACTGTGCGTGCTGGGAATGCAGGCTCTAAAGCCAGTTAATGCTCAAGGCTGTCTTAAACAACTCTTTAATGGTCTACTACTTGAGGAATGTTTTCCAAATGTTTTGTGTACAGACAAAAAAGCGAGGGTGTCTGTCCTTCTGTCCCACAAGATATCTTAAACTCAGCAAAAGGCAGTGGAAAGTTAAAACTTAAAGCAACAATTCAACATTTAGGAACAATTTCTAATTGGCTTTCTTTCCAAGAGCTGGATGAGAAGATTTACGCTACGCCACTCTCATATGTGTCTGTTAAATATATGAAGCTATGGCGAGCAGTTGGTTAGCTTAGTTTAGCATAAAGACTTGAAACGGGGAAATAGCTAGCCTGGCTCTGCCTTTGGGTAAAACAAAAAAAAATGTCCAGCAAGCCCTTTTAAAGCTTTTCTAATTACCATGTTTATGCAGGCTATATCTGCATTACTGGTGCTAACCTGAGGTAACTGACTGCTGACTGTAGTTTCATATTCAACAGTTAGAAAGGAGAGCCCTTTCAATCTTCTCAGCTATCTCTTGGCAAGAAAGAAAATAATTTCTCTCATTCTCTCATTTCTCAAAATGTGGAACTACTCCTTTAAACTGAGCTAATGTGGCCATTATGATTAAATGTCAGCCTGTCACATTTAGCCAGAGCCTGGGGGTTTGATGAATTTTATCTCAAAAACATAGGACAGAAAATCGCTTAGCCTGAGGACCAATTAAAGGTACATTTCAAACTACAAATGGTCATTGCTGCCACTGCACTGTTCCAAATTTGATATCACTGATGGATTACAATTCCTTACCAATAGCCAGAGGTTTAAGCACATAATTTTTCGACAAGATGGGTTTCAACATTTTCATTCACATTACCTGCTAAACATCAGCATGTCATCTTTATCAATAATTATAGTCAAGAAAATAATTAATCAACATTGGGAAACTAGACGCAACCTAAATATAACGACTTTTTTTTTTTTTTTTAGATTTTTTTTTGGCATTTTTTTTATGCTTTATTGATAGTGTAGAGACAGAGTTGAAATGGGGCAGAGAGGGGAGTGACATGCAGAGAAAGACCGCGGGCTGGAATCGAACCCGGGTCCCCCTATATAACGATTCTTCTTTGTCTTTTTGAATGTGTTGCTTAGAGGAAGATGATAAAGCTAACAGCACCAGACAGTGCCATGTTTTCCATTTGCCCGAGGCCGTGCATTAGCTAAGGGAGAGATATCCGCTGGCGGCATCAATGTGCATGATTACAATCTTGATTCATTACAAATCTAATGAAATGCAGAAGATGCTCCCTTTTATAAAAGCCTACCACCACCGCTAATGGCCAAACATTTCCATTAGCCTCCCAATCCAGGTCTCTCTTACTGGATATCCTGTAACATATGTCTTTCAAACCACACATTTTAATAAAAGAGAGGACTATAAAACCACTGATAAAGTCCCTGTTCCAGTGGATAATCTTGTTAATGGTTTTGGAGGGATGGGGGGTCTTCTACAGAGGCGGTCCACCAATTACATTATTAACACAATAGCCCCGACGACCTTCTATGACTCACTTCGGGAAATGAGTTTAGTGTCTTCAGCAGGCACAGGAGGAGTCGTGCTGTGCGTTGCCTCCATTGTAGCTCAAATCAAACACAGCCACGCTCCAATGCTAATCCACTAAAATCAATATTTGTGTGAGTCATTCCTTCAGATTAAACAATAGACCTTGGGAGGAGTGGGAATAGTCGGGTAGCTGTAGTTAGTTAGTTTTCAATGTTTTTAGATTTCAATGTACCCGAAAAGCCTTTTTTGAACCTCTAAAATAAATCTGTTACTGTATATGGAAGCTCCAGAAATCCACTATAATGAGTGACGGGTTGAGAGAGTCCAAGGGGTTTAAAAGGCAACATGTGCGGCGCCGAATAACGGCCTCTCCACTAATTTCCCCTCCCTAAAAACTAAAATCCCTCAAAATCTACTTTTAGGAGTAAAGCCCCTGCTGCTCTTCACACCCAAAGCTAACAACTGTCCCCAGTCACCCACTGAAACCAGAGGCTTTGATGGCATTGAGACTAATGCAGGGCTGCTTTAGAAAAAAAAACAGTTGGCATCATCAACCCTTCAGTTTCATAACTTTCACCATGTTTATTGGACACAAAATCAATATATGTTCAAGCCATTTGTTAGAGTGGACAGGCAGAGCCTTGAGAATTGATTCAAGGACTTCCCTAAAACCAGTATCCAGCACACAGCAATCGCATCAAGGTACTCATAGCACATAGCTCAGAGTGAAAATCCCACGCTCACTTAACACTGGCTGGGCTCCAGTTTTTCACTGACTCGTGTGAGTGAAAGAGGATTTGGGTCCAGATCCATTGAGTGCCGACTTTAACCTCTGTAATGTCTTTTGAAGTGAGTTTAAAAAATAAAATAAATAAAGATATAACCCTGTTACCCTGGTTGGCCCCGGCAGCAAATTGTGACAAATGCAAGGAAACAGAAGGGCAAAAGGGAATTTACTCTGGATTGAGACTATAATCTGAACCCCCCCCCCCCCCAATCCCTCTAACTGTAGACAGGGACACGCTCTGCATTAAAGCCTTCATACAGACAGAAGTGCACGTGAGCACATATACACCAAGGCCTGGCCAGCTGGCACAAGTCCCACACGCTTGCCCTCACCGCCGACTCTGTAAACCCAATACGAATCGGAAGTGTAATGGCCTATACAAAGATGTTGCCGTCGACCCACTGCTGCCTGCCTTTAACCTACTGTTGTGATAGTATGTGTAGGAGCATATGTCTGGTGTTGCTGTCTCCAGGGGCACGCAGGAATGCCAGAATGTCAGCATGGAGGCCAATGTGTGGACAATGAATTCAGGAGGTGAAATGTGTGTGCAGAAAGCAAGCCGAAATGTAGCACTGGAGATAAAGTGAAACAAAAAACTTCAGGGTTGTGTTCCAAAAAACAAAAAAATCTCATTCAATCTTCACTCCATATGTCCAGATAATAATTGTACATTTAAAAATGACATTAATACAGAGCGTTGGTGAATATGTTTGGTATGGAAGTAACCCCAGCAGATCATTTTCTTGATCAGTCGATTCTTTGTTTGGTCAATAAAATGCAAGAAAACAGTGAATTTTTTTTTTTTTTTTAATATCACAATCTCCTTAAGCCCAAGGCGAAGTCTACAAACAACTTATTTTGTCAAACCAACAGTAAAAAATAAATAGATATTGGCAAATTAATATCACATACAGAAAAGCAGCAAACTGTCACAATTCAGAGGTAGGAAATAGAGAGCCTTTGGCATTTTTGCTTGAAAAATTAATTTGAAATGATAGTCAAAATAGTAGCAGGTTTTTGTTCTGTCGATCAAATAACTAGAGGTAAGAAGAAAACTGCTGACAACTCCTTTAAGCTGGGGTTTTTTAATTTGTTTTTTTTTTCCACAAAATTAAATTCCAGTTCCTGATGAATGTACCTTTAATTTGTGCTATGTGTGGTTTCTGCGCCTGTGAAATTATGCATGATTAAAGTGTAGTGTGCTGTAAGCTGCTCAGTAATAATTCAGTAACAACAGTCCTGTCCTGGTTGCGTGAGAAGACAGTTTGGGGGGGGGGGGGGGGGTAATATTGCTTCTTGTTTCTAGAGAATCTGGGGCTCGGGGAGGTGAAGAGGTCTCTCACTGATTGCTCTGGTTAATCTTCAGTTTTTTGGGGAGTTTTTTGGGACCCCTTGCTGTGAGGGCATTTGGTGTGAGAGTGTGTGATTGCTTAGGAGGAGGTCTGCACACGGTGTCCTCCTTATATCACAGGGGGCATCAAGCACTATGTCAATATTGTATTGGACTGGACACAGCCAATGGACTCCGAGGAGCTTCCACTGCCATATGCTGAGGGCCAAAGTAACCATAATCTGATGATTTGATAGGCCTGAGAAAGGATCAGATGGATGCTGCTGTTTCTCCTGGCTTTGGGGCAGGATGAGGGGCTTTCACAGGCTGAGTGCGGTCCAAGGAGCTCTGTTCACTCGCTGCAACAGATCTCACATGGACATCCAGGTTTTAGACAGAGCTTAGAAGGAAGCTGTAAAAGCAACTCTGTTAATATCTTTCACTTACTCTCTCATAGGGCTGAAATATCTAAAACAGAAATCTATAATTCAATAAAAAAGGGTCTGAATAGGCTACTGGTGTTACATAGAGATAAAGCCTCTTCTCTATCTACATCTAGTTCAAATTTCTTTGGATCACTCTGAAATCTACATTGAAACATGTCATTTGTTTTTAACTCTGCGGAATGGGAACAGAAAAAGCTCTTCTGCTAGTTTTGTAGTCAAACCTACTGCTTTTTGCTGAGTTACACATTAAACACAACTTTGGTTGCTCTCAACTTCTGTCTAAACATTTGACGGATACGCACGCTACCTAGCAAGAATGCTAGCATTGTTGCTCTGTTAGACCACCACTTGGGTCCAGACAAAATAACTTAACTGCTGGATAAATATGGCACACAAATGAATGCCTCTCTGAATATGAGTTTGGACAAATATTTTGGTTAATGACTAAATACCAAAGAAAAAATTACAAACATCACCCTCAATTTCTGCTGCGTTGTATTAATAACCAAATTTTCGCATGCCGTTTAAGCATTTCCATGCTTTTACTATTCTGAATATAAAAGCTTCTCAACAAAGAAGGATAGAAGACGTTGATGAGACGATACATCTTGAAAGGCGACATATATTTGAGGCACTGCTGCTGTTTCCTGGTGTCAGGTGATTGACAGGAAGTACAATGAACGCAGCGCTTTATCTGATATCATGTACACGCTCACCTCCGTTATTGCGATGGGAATCTAGCTCAGGGACAATTTTGAAATGCGCATTGGGTGCTTCTCAGTCCATGCACAACAACAAAGGAGAGGAAATAGGTTCTGATGTGTTCGATGACTGACAACAAGCAGACACCGGCAGAGATATTGGGGTCAACCAGGACGACTGGCACTAACTTCAAACCTTTTGGGTCTGCGCCTCAGTCCAACAGGACGTAGTGGAGCTCTGTGTCAGCCCCTCCAGCCTGATCCGAGCTTCAGTATGTTCCTGTGATGCTTGTGCAGCTGCCTGTAAAAACAGTGACTTTTGCGGACCACCATGATCCCATTCACAACGAGGGCAGAGCTATACCTTTGATCAAAACAACAGAGAAGAACCACCCACAGAGAGCTCAAATGATTGGTCTATCTTGGTTTTAAGTTGACATGATACATGGATCATGTTTAATATCAACCTGTCCCATGGCTATACCTGCTGGGTCAAAGATGTCCCATTAAAAGGGCTGACCCAGAACAGAAGAGAAAATATACACTTGGCTGTGAAAAAAGTACAGGAAATGAACTGAAAAAGTGCCAAGACATGTGAATAAGGTGAGAACGAGCTTGGCGTCGGTGTGGTTCTCCCAATTCTATTGAGCCAGAAGCCAAGAAACATACATTTACCTTCCAGAGCCCCCCCCCCCCCCAAAACCCTCCTCATCCTGTCTGTATGGTCAGCTGGAGCCTGTTTTCTCTTATAACCCTGCTTGCACTGAAATTAGGTTTGGATTACTACACAGTACATCTCGGCTGCCCTCGATGTCCGTCTACGTCTCCTGCTCATTTAATTTGCCATTCCTTTTTGTCTACCATCTGCTCTCCGTCTCCCGCTTAAAGGGCTTCCCCTCCTGACAGCTCCAAGCAATAAGTCCAGACTCCAGGCAAAGAGCGCCTCTATTCACAGAGGCAGAAATCTTGCCCTTACTGACAAACCGCTACAATGTCTTGTCTCACACACACACACACACACACACACACACACACACACACACACACACACTACCATGGTGATGGGAACATGTCGGGAAGCCTCCCCATTCCCTCTCCTAATCAGGTCCATATGTAGTCTTCTCTCTCTCTCAACACTTAAACTGCACTTTGTAAGAAATCCTTGCATGTCACGCGTCAACACGGTTTGTGTCTGTGTTTGTGTATTTGTCTTGTTGCATGTGGTTTAATGTACTGTATGTTTTAATCCTCTAATGTTGCACCACAAAACCCATAATCTTGGCATTCAAAAAATGGATTTCTGTTCTATCCAAATCTCCCTTTAAGCCTTTAAACAACACAGACAGTCTGCTAGGGTCAACCGCCGAGATTGTATAGAGTACGTTTCGGCACTTTTTTTGGGGGGCGTGTCTGTCGACACACATAAGAGACATGTTTTGCCTAAAGTGTTGCAGATATTAATTTTGTGCTACTGGGACATTGCAAGAAATTTACAAGTGATGAGTTCAATCCAACTCTGTGTTTTTATAACCATGTGGAAATGATTTCTACAGCCAGGTGATTAAAACTGAAGTATGAGAGACTTTAACAAGGTCATGTCAAGTCAATTCTATAAATTTGCCTTGGGGCTTTACAATCTGTACAACATACAATAACCATGGTCCTTAAACATACAGGTTTTTTTTTATAGCTAAATGTACAATTGCATAGCACTGCTTCGTATTGGTGGTAGTATTGCACTGGTTTAGAAAATACACTTATATATTTTTATTATTTAGTCAAATAACTGATCAATAGTTTGGTCTATTTAATGTCCGAAAGTGTGAAAAATGCTGATCATGACGGGTTCAGTGGTCTTCTTTTGTCTGATCAACATTTACTGTATATACTGTATCTCGGTTGTTAACATAGAAGACAAATGAAAGCAGAAAATCTTCACGGTTGAGAGACTGGAGCTAGTGACTTAAACAAATTTACTTTAACACTTCACCAGCTAATAAACCAATGGTTTCAGCTCTGATGCATTTGACCTACAAGCAGATCAGATCAGACATGCACCGCGTCTACAGGGTGACATTAACAATGCAGACGCAGAGAGACACGGATATGTCTGAGCTCTGTTCTTCTGCTGTCTAACCATGTAGCCAGCCAGCCTCCCAGGGCAAAGTGTAGCTGTCTGATGTCTGATGTCCTCCCACACGCTCGCCCTACAGCCACAACAAAGACCATACCCTAATCACACCAACTTCCCCTTCTTACCAAACTAATCCCTCTCAAGAAAGACAGAACAATGCAGGGACACCAAAGGTTCTCCGAAATCCACCTTAGCTTAGGTTTCATGTCTGCTGGTGGGGGAACCTGATCGGATATCACTGCATACTACAGTATATACAGTAAGATGTTCATTAAGTCGGAGGAGATGATTACAAAAAATTCAGAGAGAAAAGGCATCATTTTAGAATCAGAAATGATTGCAAGATCTATCGCGATGATTCTGCCAACAGACACTGTCATGTGCGCATCATTTAAAATACCTTACAGATAAAACAGTACTGCTGTGGTCCTATACGGCTTGTTATTCTAGCGGACACTCACACATTCAGTCCAACGACAGTAGAAGAATCGAAGGAAAAAGCTTTTCCCATTTCACTTTTCCCACGCCGAGACAGACAGAAGAGTGTTGATTGACACACTGGGGTTATCATGACTTTCACAGGAAATATGGCCAAGGGAAACCTCTCAGGACCCCATGGACAAACATTTTAGCGTGTTTTGTTTCGGAACCTCACTCGTCACAGGCATCCTTACTCAGGCGTAGGCCATTTTTAAAGAGTGAATTTTATCTACCCTTAACTCTCAAAACAACTGTTGACTCAGTTCCAAATGAATCCCCTGACTGAGGCGTCACAAAGCTAGCTATAAAAGAAGAGAAAATACAAGAAAGTCCAAGTGTTGAAAATTCATGGCCTCCTTCCAGAACTGTTTTTTTTCCAGCCAATTTCTGCTTCTGTGTTTTTTCCACTTCTCTATCCAGCTATACGTTGTGTGACGCTCAAAATAGACTCATGACTAATAAAAACTTTTAAGGATTTCAAGCCTGTTGCTGATTTCCATTCATTTTAAGGCCGGGCCCCTGTCTGCACTGTGGCAGAGAAGCGCCAAGTCTGATTAGCGAGCACAGTAAACATGTCCTAATGAATCCCATGCCACAGCTGAGTCCCGCAAGTGATGCGCACAGTGCTTCACTCCCAAACGACTAGCAATGGAGTGGTGTCCTTTACTGAAATGATCTGACTGTCATATTCAAACTTATACTGGTAGTCCTTCGCTTTATCTACCTTGAGATAAGCTTTTCTTCCATCTACAGTTTATTCCTGCTTGTTGAAGCCTGTTTCATATACTGACACCCAATAGTTACTTTAAAGAAACCTTTGATTTGATTTTCTATTGTCAAGCTAATCTTAAAACCTATAGTAACTGAATGTGTGCAGTTTAGTGGCTGGTAAGTAATGAGCACATTGGACTGTGAATCTAAACCAAAACAAAAAAGGCTCTTGAACCAAGACAATTAGTCAAAAGATGCTAAAATGTTCCATAGAGCTGAGAGAAAATGCTAAATTGGGCCCTATTCTCTGTGGGTGTGTCACTACAAGCTTCCCCTTTCACAATACAGGTAGTCATTTGGTCTATTGTTAATAATATAACAAAAATGATGACAGCAGCTTTATTGTACACTTGTAACATACAAAAGGCTGGATGAACGCCAGTTATTAATCCTAAAGGGTATCATGACATCTGTTGGCTTCTTTCTCCATTGTCCTCAGGTTTGTTCGCTGACGCAGAACAAATCATAGCCACAACTCTGAACATATGTTGTACAGTCATGCATTCATACGCTGCACATGCAGGCGTGAGAACATTGGCCCTAATGTACACATGAGGGCAATGTGCACATTGGTTGGCCTGCAGAAAAGCACACCGAGAGCCGCATGGCGCAGCTAGTTCATTGGTTTGGATTTGAAGCCAGTGAACCATGAAAATGGCTTTGACATCATGCTGTATGAGTCTGTTCTGAGCATCTCTGGGTTTTACAAGCTACTGCCGATGAAGGTGAAACTTTGACTTCAACTGCTGTTAAGTGACCGGCGGAGACAAATTTAGAGCTAAGTGCTTGCACTGTGACACCAGCGTATCGAGGTGTGAATGCAGACAATGTCAAGTGGTTGTGTGCGTGACAGCGAGAAGCACTTAATTACTTCAACATGTATGGTAAGTTATTTGAATAGTGCTGCACATAATCTCTCTGAGTTTGAGTCGTATGTTTCCAGTTTGAACTTGGACAGCGTGCCTCTGCTGCTCTCTGACATCCTGTCACATGGTACAGGGGCCGGTATCTATCTAGACTGGCCTCCTCTGTGGTGGGTGTACTAACGGTAATTTACAAGGGGGGGCATTTATGGCTACAGCAAGTCCTTGTGGATTAGGTTATCAAGAGGATATAATCTGTAAACTGTTAGTTAAGATTAATATCCCTTTAATTAAACTAAAAAAACAATGTAACATTAAGACTATGAATGAATAAGGTATTGCTTGTGAATGACTTCTTGTCTTACAATCAAGCCAATGAAGAACCCAAAATACGAAGGGTTCTTCCCACGTCAATTTCATGGTTATTTTCCTTTAAGATATTTCTTATGCACAATTTCTGCCCAAAGTTGGCGCTGGAGGAAATCGAGGGAGTCACCAAAAAACCAAAAGACTAATTATCTGTGGACTGTGAATACACTCAGTTAAGTTTATGAAAATCCCCCCTAAAAACTTAGTGAAAATGTAGATAATGAAACATAAGGAGACATTGAAAGTATGAGTATATTAGGACAGGCATAGTTATTCGTATGGAGCAGGCTGTTACCAAACTAGTGCCGCTGTATGCACACCTACAAGTTAAGATCAGTGAAAGAGGTCATACAGGGTCAATGCCACTTCCGTTTACGTGAGTTTACTTAAAGTTAACGTATATTCAGACTCTTTAGAAATGAGAATATACAGGTGATACTCTTATTATTAGAATATCATGGAAAATGAATGAGGCAAGAATTCATTCAAAAGGGGCCCAAACCAAGTACTGAGTACATATGATTATACTTTATAGAGGGCCGACATTTCTGTATTTAAAATCCCTTCTTTATTGATTTTATGTAATATTCAAATTTTCTGAGATTTTGAATTTGGGGTTTTCATAAGCTGTTAGCTATAATAATCAACATTATAACAAATAAAGGCTTGAGATATCTCACTTTGCATGTAATTAGTCTATATAATATATTATTTTCACCTTTTAAGTTGAATTACTGAAATAAATGAACTTTTGCATGATATTCTAATTTTTCGAGTTTCACCTGTACTCTCTGGAGGGGGGAACAATTTGGAAGTCCAGATGAGGGTCTCTCCTGGTCTCTCACAGTTTAACTGACAAACTGTTATCAGGACATTGCCGTTTGTTTACACACTGCACTGCCTATAGGAGGCCTTCAACCCACAAGGCGGTTTGGATTATCTGCTCAGACGCATATTGCATGTGTGTCTCCCTGCTATCGTGTATGGTAACTGATATGGGGCTCTGAGCTACAGCAGCCATGTGAGCACAGATCCGGGTTACACATGAAGAGTTGAATTCATTCAGCTCAATCACACTATCAAATACAAAGTTCTATGTTTTGATATTTACTATTGGGTAGCTTGTCTATGGCATCCAATGTGACTTTATAATACAGTATCACTCAGTTTACACACAGCAGCTCCATCATTTAATTACCATACAGTCCCTAAAAAAGTCCTTTAATGTATAGTATTTATTCATATTCATCTGTTTTCTACCCTCAGTATTGAACGGCACAATTTTTTGGCACAAGATGCAGCTTTAGTAGCCAAGTGAACCAGCCACCTAATCCTAATTTATAGTGGGTAAACCTCATGTTGTATCACTATAGGAATTTCTTTTTTTTGTATATTCCTACAAAAGGATGTTGATCCTGTTGTGTCTCTCTCTGCCCCAAATGGAGGGGTGCCAGTCAGATATCTTATCAATGTTTCCACCAGTTTAGAGCCTTCAAACGGCTCAACGAGATAGTGAGAGCAACTTCAAAGCCTCTTACAGGAAGACATCAAACAGATGGAAAAGGTGCATGCCTGATTTAAAAAAAAGGCAGTGTTTTTTTGTAGGCTATATCATGACAGCTTTTCTATGTTTCTGCACACAGGCACATTCGGACGACCCTCTCTTACCTGCGAAGTCGCGCTGTGTCTGTAAGGAACGCTCCTTTAATAGTCAGGTTTTTTAAGTCATGACAATCAACCCTGGTTGATTTTTTACCGAGGTAGCCTATGTCATGCAAACATCCTGGCTCTGAAATACCTCCGTGTCACCCTGGCTCACACATAGGACTACACATCCATCCATCCCTCCATCCATGCTTTCCATCCATCCATCCATCCACCCCTATGCACACGGGCTTAGGGGAGCAAAAGGGAACCAATGTGGGGGAGACAAAACATAATGTAGCCTTACCGTGATTGTCTTCATCCATGGTGATTGCAGCAGGGACAACGTAATCTATGATTGTTCTTAACGTCTTGTCTTTGCCTTCTCCCTGTGCCGGAGTTGACAGACAGATAGATGGGTGAAATGGACCGGCGCGCGGATGTCAGCGAGGAAAAATAAACGGGGGAAACAGAAGAACAAGAAGTCTCGCTGTGAATTCAATAGTCCTTAATTCTAGTAGGCTATAGAGATAATTCACAGGCGTCTGTCCAAGATGTGAGACCGCTCCTGCCTCTCTGTTCCATCCCCAGCTGCTGCTCCGTCTGCAGTCACATTAGCTACACTGCAACCACCACGACGACGTCATCAAGCCCCGCCCCTTAAACACCCCACCTCCAAACACAATTACCCACACACACACACACACACACACACACACACACACACACACACACACACACACACACTCACACTCAAAGTAGCTAAACATAGATATCGCCTACCCTACAGGATCTAAAAATACTTTAATGAGCCTATAAATACAAACAATGCTTGAGTAGGCCTAGGTAGCCTAATTGTGCAAAGTAAACTCAAATTCCCAGGAGCCCTCAGGGAATGTCCTCCTTGTTCTTAAAGTAGCCATCAGCATCAGGATTTAAAATTTTGATTCATATTGGCTAAAGGGGCCAAATTCAAAATAGCTAAAGGTGGATTAAGTTTTTTGCTTATTTTATTTTATTTCATATCGGGGCGACTGTGGCTCAGTTGGTAGAGCGGGTCGGCTGATGATCAAAGGGTTGGAGGTTCCTGCCACTTGTGTCATGGTTGTTGTGTCCTTGGGCAAGACACTTCACCCACCTTGCCTTGTGTGAATGTTCGATGTTCGATAGTAGCCTGCTATTGGTATATGAATGTGTGTGTGAATGGTAACGTGGGAATGGGAACAGGTCTCCCTTGAAAAAGAGTCTTCGGTCTCAATGGGATTTACCTGTATAAATAAAGGTTAAGAATATCATTGCTTATAGTTTTCAGTCTCATCAGAGTCCAATAGGGCATACTGAATGCCCACATTTAGTAACATAGGTGTCCACTTTTACCATATTATTTAACCAACTTATTTCTAAGTCTTACACAAAAGCCTATGTTAATTATTACCCTATCCATTCTCAATTTGGTTCAGATAACTGGGTTAAACTGGGGGGTTTATTCACAGTGTGTCTGATCTGGTTGTGTTCTGGTAATGTTTCTTGCCACGCTTTGGGATCTGAGTGAAATGTTATTATAAATGGAACAGGAAGCAAGGCCAAAGGTTCACAGAGTACAGCCATGATCTGAAAGAAGAAGAATCACACCACCTTCTCGTTAGATGTTTCAAATGATGCACTGTATTTCTTCTTCTTCTTCTTCTTCTTCTTCTTCTTCTTCTTCTTCATATTATTATTGGGCACATTAGTGTTGAGTGTTTGACAAAACTATCACAATTTAAGGCTCCAATACTTAACACTCCTGTTATCCTTACATCATACATTTGAGTTTACTGGTAATCCTTGGAGTCAATTTGACCCCAGCATTTTAAACCACCAGAAAAAGATTACAATCCCAAATAATGAGTCAGGTACTCTTTGTTGACTCCCCTAAATAGTCTTTTAAATGAAAACAAACAACCAACCCACGTCCTTATACATCCATGTACAGATACCGGTATGGTTTGGTAGATAAGGGCCCTGAATCAGAGGGGAAGTGTCTTGACGATTATACAATAGCATATTATAGTAAATGCCATCCTAAACAACCAAAATAAAAATAGTAAAATATTGATACTTGTTAAATGTTTTATAAAGCTAAAACAGCCTGGGGTCAAGTTGACCCTGAAGAACACCAATGCGAAATATGTGTACAGGACAATGAGAACATACAATCATGTACATTTTATATTTACCCTGTTGTCCCCGTACAATTAGGAAAAGTCATTGAATAAGGAGCTAAATAAATGATCAGAGCCACTTATTTAGAGATGTCAAACATTGAATGGGGTCAGTTTGACCCCAAGGATAGGACGGTTAACCCACACGTGCCATTGTTAGATTGTGTCTTCTACATACTATTCTATTTTTATTTTATTCAAGGGAATCATTCGGAATCTGGCCCACACTATTGCGTCTTCAAATTACTTAATTTATCCCTTCTCTGATGAACAACTTCACATGCTATTTATATGGCAGAAAAGCACTGTTGACCTCTACAGGCTTAACATCTGCCCTTGCTACATGGTGCAGTGAGCTGAAGCAATCAGTTTCTGAAGTCTCCCTTTGAGGATTCATGCACAACAATGACGCTGCTTTTTAATCTGTGGATCTGTACAATTTCAAACACCTCCTTGCCTGTAAACTTCCCCCATGAACAGTCACAGATGAGCCACTCTTTGACTTTATGAATTGGTAATGTGGCATTTTAGCATCCAACTTGATTTATGATTGAAAAATGAAGGTTACAAACCGGTGTGGTTACAGCAAATGAGTTATATGTGGGCAAGATAAGATAAGCCGAACCAGACTGTCGACGAAGCTTGGGACCACACACATCAATTTCTGTTCAGAGTGTTCAGCAAAGCCCCCTTTTAACTGGCCCTGCACATGGGTGGCATCCAGGAAGTAGATCCATCTGTGACATACAGATCCTATACAGAACACTGGGATTTCAGGCCTGTGCTTGGTTACTCTTTGAGGTTAGAGGGCAGACTCCTTAAGTTCAGTCAGGGGTTAAACCCCTTAATGAATAATGTGAAGGTGTACTGATAAGCGTACATGCCTTTGGTTTCATAGCATATCAGATAAAGCTCTTTTAGTCCATGCATGTATATCAGTATAACTTGCTTCATTTATGAGAGCCTTCCTAGACAACACCTTTGGTTAACCCCTAAAAGTCTAGCAGTTTACTTCAGAGATGCCTCTCCAATTCTGACCTCACACGCCCGCCCGTTGTTTCTTATCAGTGATGTAGGCACGATGATGACACCTCCCCAAAAGGCACAAAAGAACCCAGCCCCTGCACTTCTTGTCCGTCCCTGCCCATGTGACCATGATGTGACTCACTAAGAGTGTCCAGTGGAAGACCCTGGTCATATCAGTAGTGATGTACTGCATGGGTTGTGAAGGGAGGAATATGAAGGCAGGCATGGGGTCCAGAGTTCAGGAAGGGAGTTGTGTCGAGGACTCATTGTGCAGCACTACAGGGGGACAATGGAAGAAAGTTACAAAAAAGGAAATGATGTGACGGGCCTGCCCTCCTCCACCCTTCACTATATTATGAAATCTGAACTGACCTGTGTAACACATCACTCCAGGTTAGGTTGGAGCAATTTGGACAAACTTAATTTGGAAACACACCCTACCAGAGCTCCACGAAAATGTTAACAAAAACAGCTAGCATACATTAAAGGCAGCCTTTTGCCACAAACCATTAACATTTATTTGTTGTACGGTGTTCTCTAAGTGGTCAAACTTGAAATGTCTTAATTCCTCTGTGTAGAGCTCAATATGTTCCTTTCCGGACTTTACAAAAAGCTCCATCCATGCTGTAATAGTAGCTACTGTAATGTAATAACCTATCTGTGATTTGCCAACATAAGCCCATCCAAATGAAGGTATGATTTCATTTTGGCAAGTCGCACACGTGCGTAATGAGCATGGTCGGCTGCAGCATCATATCCAATGTTGGATTTTCCTTCACGCTCATGCAAAGCTTGAACTGTTACGCAACAGGCATGGAAACTGGAAATGACACCACTTCCCCTCTCAGTCCGCCTCCCTTTCCCTTTGAAAGTCCACCTGCCCGCTGCACTGCAACGCTGACATACAGTGACCGATGCATGGATCCATTGTTTCATAAACCAGGAATGACCTCAGAGTTACTGGGAGGAGGTTAGCCCAAATAGACTACATTTACACATGATGTAATAAACTTAGAAATACGTATAACTCATACTTCAATTCAATCAGCCTGTGACGGTCAAATGATCCAATGGCCAAAGCTCAAAGAGTCGTCATGGTTTAATTACCATTCAATAGCTATTAGTTCAGTTTTTAAAAAAAGAGCATCGGTTTTATGATCTGATACAATGTTACTGACACAAACGCCTCTCTCACCAGCGTAGGCACATACTGCATCTCTTTAAAAATGCTTCTCACTCAAGAGGCTCTGTGGGAAAACCATATTTTTTTTCCAAGAATAGAAAAGTAATGGTCTCACATGTTTTTTTACCCCCCTAGAAAGCTTGGGGCATAAACAATATACTGAATGAACAGCATTGGCGGTTAAAATTCATTTGCGGCCTCTCCTCATAAATTCCTCGTCGCACACACTCTCAAAGGCCCGCCTGCAGCCCGTAACCACACACACTGCGCTTCATCTCCAGGGAGAAGTTGATAGAACACATGACGTCTGCATCACTGAGTGTGTTCTTTATTTATTTTTTAAATTCACATATAAAGTAAAGTAGTGTTTTGTGAAAGGGAAATGAAGGTCTTCAGTTTTTGGGGAATAATGCAGTGTTGAGTGCAGGAAACAGAACAGGAAGAGGCTCCATTTCCAGTGGAACTAAAAAGGGTGGAGTCCAGCAGGCGCTCTCTCCTTCCTACACCATTTCAATGATTTCACCCTAATCGATGAAACACTAGAGTTAATTCATCTTCTGCTCACAATGGGGCACAGTGTTTTACCGGTTCCAGGAACGTTTAGAAAAGGAAGCATTCCGTCTTCCAAGTGAAATGTAGACACACGCCAGTAAGTACTGTATCTCATAAAAATCTATTTGAGGATATTCTACTTAGTTCGTCCATCAAGTCATTTGGAAATTGAACCACATAAGATGTCAAATGAGTAAAGAAAATGTGATTCATTCTTGACCCATAAAATTGGCCCCAAACCAACGTCAAATTTGCTCACACTAACATGTAGTTATATTAATCTCCTCCCCGATTAACACGCTAGCAGAAGAAACTTTGCACGGATTCACTCCTTATTTCATATAAAGCGGGGTTCCTCAGAGGCAGCACATGTCAGCCACATTTAAACATCTCGTGTGCAGGGCCAGGGAGTGGATGGACTGACCTCGAGCTCTGGTGAATGGTCTGGGTATATGAGTGTGCAAGGGCTGCAGTCTCATCAGAGCACATAGACACACACACACACACACACACACACACACACACACACACACACACACACACACACACACACACACACACACACACACACACACACACACACACACACACACACATACGGGGCATGTGCTTTCTGAGAAAGTGGAGGAGAAACATCACACTGTGACTATTAAGCTTCGGATAACAACCCACAAGAAGACACGGGCAACAAGTGCTTCTCTCTGGTGGTTGTTGACAGGGTTTCTGGGAATGTTGGGCCATCACAAGCCTTAACTGAGAGCAGATACTATAGCAAACAACTCACACACTCTTCTCAAAGGCCTGTCTCATATTAGTGTGACCGACCTCTAAACTGTATCTCCCCAGTGGCCGTGGCAATGAGGCCATTTTCCTGCCCTCTGAAAAGATTTGTCGTGCCCTGAACTTTTGTTACACTTTGTGGAGGATATGACCCTGTGCTGCGTGGAGCTGGATGGATCCATCCATTGCATCTTAAGGCTGCAGTTGTATCATGGTAACAGCGTTGTAGGCAAGTACCCTGCTTCATGACCCATACTCTTATAATGAGGAAACGGTCGAGCCATACATCTACAGTCTCACTCATGTGCATTACACCCTGATTTATTTCGATTGATTATTCAATATCCACTCGGCCCTCCAGCATGTATGTCAAGCATGTAGTGAAATATTGCTTCCTTGTAAAGAGAGATATTCAAAGTAATGCAATAGAAGAACAGGCTGCATTTCTCTGGACCGGGAGTGCCCTACACTTGATCTATCGCTGATGAGGAAAGTCTTCCACTAATAATTCAGGGTTCATTTACAAATGTATATTCTCTATGAATAAACGTTTGAAGGTGAGACTTGAGGGGATAGTTTGTTTATGTATTTGGAGCCTGTCAGGTTTCCGAGACATTCCTGAGTCGAGTGAAAACCATCTGCAATGGTCCCACACACATTCCTGCTAATGCAAACACACGAGCGCGTGTGACACACTTCCTTTCTCACAATGGCTGAGAGAGTTTAGCCGGCAGTGTCGGCAAAGGATGGAAGAGAAACACACACACACACACAGAATAAGAGAGACAGCAAAGGAAACACGTAGGACATGTTTCCAACAAGGAGCAAAGGCCATGCCACTTGGCTGGAAACTGGCTTGTGATTGCTAGAATGTCATCAGCATAGAATCACTTTACGTATAGAGGGGACTGGACACATTTTACCACACGTAAGTTCCCAAGTTCATTTAATGATGCACAGCTTAGAAAACATTTGCCACTGCTGTGACGTTTTGATACAACAGTCGTTGTGTTAGTTTGTTTGAGCATACACATGCTTTGAGTGGGTGAGTTTGCTACAAGAAAGGCCGTAACTGCAGCTTTGACATTAAAAAGAAACACTATTACGAAACTCTTATTATCAGATGCACATTTTGCAGTTTCCCTAATCAGACTGGCTGCTGCTGCAGACACATTCTCGGAAAAAAAACCCTAATCAGATAACACCGTTGGAATCGCTGAATGATCCATAGCAACTCTAGTTATCTACAGGATCTCATTACCGCGATAAATGGGCTTACATTGATCACATGGGGACAAGAGATAGCAGCAGCACAAATGCCAAAGCCTCAGTCAAGCATGGGTTCAGTTGTTCTGCCTTAAATACGCTTGGTTAAGCTTAAACGATGAAATCCAGGGAAAAACATCCTTTAAATTGCCTTCCGTCAAAAAATGTGTTGATTTTCACCACGTTGTATAGCAGAAGACATCTCTCGCATGGACTGCCACCATTACAGAGCACATTGTGGCATTTAACTAGCGTTGATTGCCTACAAAGTGTCAATCTGACTCCTATGCAAATGAAAGCACTGTGACAGGGGTCATTACATCTCGGTGATTATTTAGGGAACTAATGGTGGAACTTAATGACTCGATAAAATGACTCTCAGTTGCAGTTTGATGGGAGATGCGTGTGGACTGAGAGGCGACGGGGAAGGCTGGAGTAGAACGGAGTGTGACAATGCATAACAAAGCCTCGTCAGTTTTTTTTCTTTACCAAACTCTTTGCTCCCACACCTCTGCTGTCAAGCTTATGTGCTAATCTTTCCTCCAAAGACAGATGTTATGGCAAGATAACACTGCTCAGGTGTCAGATTACAGTCTCAATGCATCATTTTGTAATGAACTACCCTCAGGGTTTACGTATGGGGGGGGAATGTAAACAATGCATGTAAGAGAAGAGTGCAAAGTAAGCTAACAATTTTTTCTATAGCTTTGCACAGAGCAGGGCACAGTTTCTCACCATAGACTATATGTGTTTCACCCTGTTTCCAGTCAGTTGCATACTTATTGTACAAATACGTATAGGAGTAGTATT
The DNA here is from genome assembly GCA_026929865.2 of Hyperoplus lanceolatus. Taxonomy (NCBI): domain Eukaryota; kingdom Metazoa; phylum Chordata; class Actinopteri; order Uranoscopiformes; family Ammodytidae; genus Hyperoplus; species Hyperoplus lanceolatus. The sequence continues at coordinate 18,516,726 of CM049411.1, read as the reverse complement.
GAAAAAGTTCCCGAAAGGTCGCACTTTTCCTTTTAGATCACGCAAAAAATGACCATATTTCGGATTTTATTGTGTCTGCTATTTTTTTAAACAAAAAATTTCTAGGAACCAGTACGTTAATATTTGTTTCCAAGCACAACTCACAGTGTTCTAAATCATCCGTGGCCACCCACATTGCAGTTCAGTGCACTGTCAATTTATACATCAGTGGCAGAGCCTGAAATGCAATGATAACAAATGTCGTACACAGACATAATGTACTGAAAATAGGAACTTGTCAAACTGTGATACTAATAAAGGAGAAAATACTGCAGATGGAGGGCTGTTGAATGTTGCTAATTACCTGTCTTATTTGACAAACCTTTTTTTTTCTCTTTTAAAAAAAAACATAGTGGTTGTGAAACCCAAACAAGACATAGGCTATATATACTCTAAACTCTAATTTATCGATTTTTGGAGGAGATGTGTGACTCCTGCCTCCGAGCAGATGGTCCCTTTAATATATTTTCTCAGTTTGACATGGTGATGTGCCCCAGTGTGACTCCACTGTGTTTTACAGCCTTCCCGATGTACAGTGACAGGCCTGATTATTCTTCATTAATCTCCCTCCTCTGCTTTCCCCCCCCCCCCCACACCCCACACACACAATGTTGACTTATATCCTATTAATGTGTTGTTTGCTGGAAACACCTCCCAGATAATCCAGTGAGCCATGATTACTAATATGTGCGTGTGTGTCGGGGTGCTTGTGTGCCTTCACTGGATGTGTGTGTGTGTGTGTGTGTGTGCGTGCGTGTGTGTGGAGTTATTGCTACATTGCATGGTTGCCATGGAGTCATTGATTGATTGATGGAAAAATAAAACAATTACTAATATGATTAAAGACTGTAAGCTAGAGGAATTGTGAGGGAAGATACTGTATGTTGGTGGGTGTGTGTGTGTGGGTGTGTGAGTGTTTGTTTGAGTGTGTTGTAAATTTTTTGCAAGGTCTGCAATAAAGATTTGGACAGTGTTAGAGTGTAAAATTGTAAAGTGGGGCCATCTCCTGTTCACATTAACAACTACAGGGTGGTTATTTTTAACAGCATGGCATGTAACCAAATGAAGCATATACCTATATGTAGCAGGCTAGTGTTTGTATTTAAAGGAATACTTCACCCATACCGAACCGGCATTCTATCATTATAAAATCGCTATAAAAATATATTGAAAATATAAAATCTTCCCTTGGCCCAGCTTTCCTGTTAATCCAAACCCTACAGTTGTACAGAAGTGATGTCACATCTGTAAAATGTAGGGTTAGACAATGATACCATAAAACACTCTTTCTGCCTTTTCTCAGGCTAGGATGAACTGATATAAAAAATTTTTGCACATCTATACTACATAGGATCTCAGAGTTCAATACACCTTCATATTCCCACCGGTGAAGTAGGTCTTTAAGTAACATCAGCTATAGTTATATATTATTATAGTGCTCCACCTGGACCTGCTGCAACATTAAAACTTCTCTCACACCTCGATGCAACATTTAGAATTATCCAGTGATCTAAATTATGATGTAATTAGGACTGTAACTGAGCCTATTTTACTGTCTTGTAAGTAGGCCCACTTAAAGTTACATAGCCTAATGATAGAAAATTTGAGGTATTGTACTTTACCTTGGGCTTTTTATTTCCATGCCACTTCATACATTTTTTTACTACATTGATCTTTTTTTATTCTTTATTTTAAACAACTGTTTATTCAAATCTCCACAGCTATGTCACTGTAAAAAAACAATAAAGCCACTATGTCCCAGTCCTGGGAACAATCACTAATTCAAGTTACATATATAAAACATAGATCAACATTTCATATCCAATCCCAGTATTTCACAGGGTCTTGTTTGGTTTGGTTAAAATGATCAGCCTTGGTTCCAGCAAGGAGTCCCAGCGTTCTGTCACCCGAGAGCCTCTGGACACTGCATACTCTACTGTCTCCGAGCCATCCGGGTTCTCATAGACCAGGTCAAACTTGCCAGGCTCCACAGGAGCTTGGAAAGCGTTATGTAGGAGCAGCTCAACCTGTTTGGTGGTCGGGTCGAAGCTCACAATCTCTCCCTCCTTATAGTCAGATACCTCTGGGCTATAGTTCTCTGTTAGCTCCAGCAACTTGAAGGCAATCTTCTGCCCCACCTGTGGAGCGGCGGCTAGCAGGGGCATGGAGCTGTAGTCCTGTTTGGGAGCATTTTCTGCTCCGTTCTGGAGGACCACTGACATGTTGACCAGTGAATCAGTGCAGTAAGACGGCTCCTTGGCTTGGTTGGAGCTGGTCTTAAAGCTGCTGTGGCCTGTGATAGGCCGCCTCCCTCTCCCCCCGACACGGCCAAGCTGATGTCTGATGACCAGCTGCGGCTCGTCTTGGCTGTCTGAGTCTCCAGGCTCAGGGATTTTGTCATGAGTCGGCGCCACATTACTGGCAGCCTGTTTGTGTGCACAGTTGGTGGACTGCAGGGAAGGAGATTTGGACTTGTCCATCAATCTTTCTTTGGGGGTTGTGGAGGTGAGAGGTTTGCTTTTTGCCCTTGTGGCCTCATCGGAAGAGGAGGTGGTTTCTGAAGATGAAGGGGATGGAGGGCGTGATTTAGTGTGGGGGGATTTGGTGGCTGGAGGGGCCTTGGGAGCAGCAGCAGCGGTGGAGGAGGGGGGTTTGGATGCTGGTTTTCGGGCCGGTGCTTTTTTGGGGGCTTCATCCTCGCTACTGCTGCTACTGGAATCTGAAGAGGAGACTTTCAGTGCTTTAGCCTGGGCACCTGGCGGCTTCTTGGGGCCTTTCCCTGGCTTGTCAACACTAGTCTTTTTTTTTTTGCTAGATGCAGGTGTTTGAGGGGTGACAGCATGGCCACTTTCCTCTGCTTTCTTTTTCTTCTTTTTCTCTTTGCTCATCCCTTGTGACTGGTTGTTCCTCTCATCAAGTGAGACCTGCTTGGCATCCTCCTGTGGGCTCTCCTCACTCTTCTTTTTCCTCTGTTTCTTTTTCACTTCCACACTCACTCCATTCACTCCTGGCCCATCCTCCTCCGTGCATCTCCGTCTCTTTCTGCTCTTTTCACTTGCTGCATCTACAGAACTGCTGTGCCCATTAACCGGAGGCAAACAGACCACCTTCACCCTGACGCTGTCGTTGTCCCGCAGCAGGTAGATACTCTCAGTGTGAGGGAGGTAGTAGTCTTCAATGTACAGGTAAAAGATGCTTCTGCGGCTGTACTCAAACTTGTCCCTGATGATACTCTCCAGGTCCGCCACCACGCGACACGTGTTCAGGTCCACGAGCAGCCAGCACATGCGGCAGTCAATGACAGCTGGCGGCGGGTAGTCAAAGTGTAAGCGTACGCGGATAAAGTTGTTACTGTGGGCAGCCATGACAAATCAAACCTCACGCCAAAAACCATGGACCTATTATGGCCAAAACACCATGCAAAACACACCGCTCATGTTCCGCTTCCGCCGGCACCAAGAATACTATTTCCGTTCGACCCCAATTTCGACTCGTCTGGAAAGTAGACGAGAGTAGCCGAGTGCAGTCGGGGGAGTGACGAAAATGCCTCGATCATCTTTTTTTAAATCCAATAACCGTTATTTTCAATAATAAAGCATTTTACATTGTTGGTTGGACATATGGAATGTGCATAAGGTTTTACATTAGGCTCTGAGTTTTTATTATTGAATTTGTCACTATTTTCAGAATTTTTACAGAGGAAAAAGTAGGATATAGTTTAATGGACAAAATAAACTGCAGAAAATTATCAATAATGACAATAATCATTAGCCTAGTTAAAAATCCTAGACAAAGAATGTATTGTATTTTACTTAAGCATATTGTTTAAAAATAGCCAAATAGCCTACTGTTACAAAAGCTAGATGTGAATGCATTTGAAGTATTTTCACATTGTTTTACCTGACTCCTGACTTGTTCTGTGATAACCAGCAGGTGGCAGGTGTAACTGTCCGCGCTGACCGGAAATGACTCGTGGGATCTCGGAGAGCTGCAGCAGCTTCCAAACTGTGGGCGTTTTTTCCTCAGTCTTGACTTCATAGTTTTTTTTTTCTTTCCTGGGTGTTGCCTGCCCGGATTACAACTTTGGAGTTTCACCGGTTGTTGCTTCGAAGGAGAGACGAGTCGGACAGTTTTAACGAAACACAAACATTTTAAACATTTTCTAAAGCAGCAGAGGGCCTCTCTCTTTGTTTGCCTTTTACATTTCCAGGGACACAAGTTTATTTTAGCCGCCGTTAGCCCGCGGAGCTAACCGAGACCTAGCTGTGCTAGCCGGAGAGCCGTCCGATGCAGGCCATTAAGTGTGTGGTTGTGGGGGACGGGTAAGTGAAACTATATTTTTATCCCCATTTTAACCTCTATAAATCCTCCAGTTAAACTCTCATGGTAACGAGTCCAAGCTAACACAGCTGACCCAGTTACTAACAGTTGGCTAGCGGCTAACGAGCCTCAGATATTAACTTGCCAAGTTAAGCGACAGCTGTTGTTGTGTGTGTGCGTGTGTGTGCTCGCTCTCCAGTCCAGCTGGGTCAGACGGGATTTGCCGACATGCTCCGGTTAGGTGTGACTGAATGGGTCACATCATGTCATTTACATGACGCAGGCTGCCTTGTCGACAGCTAAACTAGCTGCCGGGTAGCTCGTCCTAGCAGTGTGCGATCAATTCGGTATTGATGTGAATTGTTGTGCACACTGGCCTGGGTAACACTTATTCATGTTATCTTTTATTGCATGGGATAATTCAATTAAAATGCCATAAAGTCCCACCCAACTCAATATAAAGTAGTGATTTTAACAAGCTGGTCTATGTTTATTCTCAATAGGCCAATTAATCCTGGGCTGATAATAAAAATGGAGAAACAAGTCCTTAAATGTATAGCCAGCTAGTTTTTACTTATAGTTCAACCATATTTTAAACTAAATTATGCACAACATTACAATGAATTTGTTTTGGGTAGTTAAATGTCTGCCTATCATTTCGTTGTTTATCTTATATATTCAACACTCCAGGACATCAGAGCGCATTTTAAGTAGTAGGTCTTATCTAGTGGCTGCTTGTGTAGGACATTGTTTCTTAAACCAAAGCTTAGAAATGGCAAAGTCACCCTTGAACACCTGAAGCAATAACATAAACAATGGTTTTAAATATGTGCCTTCTCTAGATATCCATTTATTTCTCAATAGTAGTGCAAACACCCAGTCTGCACATGCATTTAAAATAATGAAGGACAAACGTTTAAAGCTTAGTCCCACTGATAAGAGGTCTTCAAGTCAGGCAGGGCGGTCTCAACATTATACATTTCCCCAAAGAATGACTGTTATTAACCAGTGTGAAAGTCAGTCCAGATGTTCAGTTCTTTCTCATCATTGCATTTTGTGTTGTCAATCTCCCCCCTCCCTCTCCTTTCCAACCCTAGGGCTGTGGGTAAAACATGCCTGCTCATCAGCTACACTACCAATGCCTTCCCTGGAGAGTACATCCCCACAGTGTAAGTATAACACACACCTCTCATCAATAGCTGTGACATGGAGATGGTCAGCGAATTGATAAATGTGGCGGAGTTAAGTTGAAATCAATTCAAAAAGTAGAGTAAATTCCTGCATACTGTCTAACTTGCAACAAAGTTAAATAGCTGCTGCAACATTTCGTTACTAGACCTTCATCAGGCAGACAGTTATCAGTGAGTAAGAGGTCATAGGGAGTGGCTGCAAGCCTGCCGTGAATCCCAGCAATGACCTTTGCACATATAAAAACCCAACCGTAAATCTTAATAGACATTAGCTGCCCAACAGAGGGCAAGACGCACCATATCAACAAATAAACAATCAAAGATACACATCAAATTTACTCAGGATCCTAAAAGTTAAAATACAACTAAGAACATCATTAAAAGTGTGAGTAAACATTCACCAAAGTCAAAAATAAAGCTACATCGATCCTTACAAGACACTCCAGAAGACGTCAGAGTTTTTCAAACATACATGACTAGAAAATTAACTGATGAACCTAGAGCTAGAAAAATACAAATCTAGATAAATAACAAACAACTAGACTGAGCAAATATAGATGTTGTATATATAATCATTTAGACTCAAGCATGGAGGTTAAATGCATACATTTGAACTGTCCAGTCAATATAACCAACATCTAGACTGAAAACTGAGGATTCAAGGCATGTAATTATAATCAATTGTAAAGTCAAAACCAAATGAAACATACATTTAAAAATTTGGGCTTAATATATAAGTGTGTAGAATCAATGTATCCACACGGTTTATTTGAAGCCAAAAACCGCAAGCGAAGTAGTCATAATGTGATTGGCAAATTTGTTAAGAAATGTATTAAAAATGTGTATTCAACTTTTCACTGTGTGTTGTAGATTAACACGGGTTGGTGTGTACCTGTACAATAAACTGAAGCCAATGTCCAACCTTCCTCCCTACAGCTTTGACAACTACTCTGCCAATGTGATGGTTGATGGTAAACCAGTGAACCTGGGCCTGTGGGATACAGCTGGACAGGAGGACTACGACAGGCTCAGGCCTCTGTCCTACCCACAGACAGTATGTATACATGTACACCCATTCACACACAGTAGTAACAACTGCTCGTCTCAGACCACTGTCATATAGAGAAGAGGACCAGCCAGACAATGTTGGCTTGAACACTGCTTCCACTTAGCCCACCATTGATTTGGAGTTATTCACTGGCCTTATACAGAGTCTTTGCACTCAGCAGAGCAGAGCAGAGCCTTGTATCCACAGTACCTATACACTGTCTGGAGGAAGAGAAAGGGGACTCTTGTTGGCACTCTTTGTCCATATAACAAACTGGCCTCTGTGCCAAAGACTCACAGGGAGCTGAGAGTGGGAGTCAGTTTGTGTTTAACCTACAGAGTAGTCCTCATATCTGCTCAATTGGGAGTCTATTAAGTCAATATTGTATACTGTATGCTCATTTAAGTGTTAAGTTGTGGTAACTCTCATCCCAGCTGTAAGAGAGCGTATCCATGGTGCGGATTAGGGATGGCCATTTAGAATTTTTTCTTTAACCAGTTAACCGCAAGAATTAACGGTTATTAACCGGTTAACCGTTAAGATTTAATGTAGCCTATTTATAGTGAAATACATGAAACATTGTAGCAGGGCTCCCGACCTTTTTTTGTTCCAAGGACCTGCATATTAATTAAAAACAATTCAGGGACCAGTAGCCAATTGAAATGCCTACATTTTGACATTCACACGGCACCTTTGTCTGTTGTGAGAAGAGGTCTATAGTATGAGAATGTAGGAGCAGAAAGTGAAATAAGTGACTGAAAAGGGACATTTACACACACACACACACACACACACACAGGCTTAGGGGATGGGTAGCCTACCGAAACCCGGTGCTAAGTAGTAAGTAGCTGAGCACGGGGCAACATTTTGAAAGACCGTAGTATTGATAAGCTCCGACGTTAACAGTACTGCATAACGGTAGCCTACTTTTACGCTTTTGTTTATGTCGGATTTTCGCTATCGATCCTCGCATACAAGCATGGCAGATCTCTCTGTGTCTGTGCAGGGGGCGGGCACTCACTGCCTGCCTGTCACTCTCTCACACTCACTGAGACGGTGATAGATGCAGAACAGCATCCACCTCAAGAAGGCTAATGCTAGCGCTATGTTAAGCTAGAGGGAGCCCACGCTGTTAATTAAATGAAGCAAACACATGGCAGGGGACTGTTGTGACCATAAGTTGTGACTGGCTATCTTTCTGGGAGCGTACCATGGACCTATTATAAAGTTGAGAGTAGCCTACACGACTCTTTTCATTCTTTGCCGACAGTTGGCATTCTTACATCCGGTTTAGCGATATCAAAATAAGAGTCCGGATTTCAGAGAAATTAAGATGATTTAATTTTTTTTTTTTAACCGTTTAACCTTTAGTATTAACCGGTTAAAGATCTTCTTAACGGTTAACCAGTTAACCATGGACATCCCTAGTGCGGATTAAGTGTTAAATGATAATGTTAATGTTTGTCATTTTCCCTCCTTAGGATGTTTTCCTGATCTGCTTCTCACTGGTCAGTCCAGCCTCCTTTGAAAACGTCCGTGCCAAGGTGAGAATAAACCACTGTTTGTCTCAATACTGATCAATATGAGGGCTAACTGTTTGCCACGACATTTCATGGTCAGATCATTTCAGATGAAGGAATAATTTATTAGATTTGGACAGAGTCAGATCTGAGATGGCAAACATTAGACATGCATTTTTTTTAACTATTTATTTCTCTAATTGCACACATAACTTTATTTATTTTTTAAGTCATTATGGCATGGTTTCCAAAGAAAACCAAAATATAAATATTTCAAGATATATTTTTATTAAAAGAAATACAAAGATTATTATAAACAAACAAGGTTTCAGAAACCTTTTGTAGGTAACTAACTGTACATGTTGATTACCTACGGATACACTATGGCCTTTTGTGTAAATTCATTTGGATATTTCTTATGGGGGATTTTATTGTTATGCAAATGTATTCACTTTGCTTATTTAAAAAAAAAATGAAAATTCAGATTTATAGTTAAATTAAATGGGATTGTTTGAGCAAAGTAAGAGGAATAGATCATCCATTGTTATAGCAGGACTGAGGATTGTTAACCCTTTAGGCGCCGGGTTTTATTTTTAAAAATACTAGATTTTGACACTTAAATTTCAGAAGGCTCTGGATTGAAAGTGGTTTGAGATAGAGACAAAGTGTAAATGAGACAAATATTGAGAATGACGTAAAGTGTATCTAGGGAGTACATTTTCCGATCTAATTAGCATATTATGACGTCATATGGTGGCGGCCATGTTGGATTATGTAATTTCCATGAAATACCTGATATTTTGAAAGAGAGTTGAATGTATTTAATCAGATTCACCCTCCATCCATTTGTAATGATGTCCACTTTGTTGTAAGCCAACAGTTGTAAACTAGAACTAGAACTACACCACAAAACTCATGTAAACAGTAGGCGTTTTTATGATTTTTTTTTTTTTTACCCACCACCATTTTTATTTCCTTTTTTCTTCTATTCTTCATTATTATTATTATTATTATTATTATTATTATTATTATTATTATTATTATTATTATTATTATTATTATTATTTATGATAATATTGATATATATAATGCTGCGTCGCATGGACGCACCATGACCGGGGCCGTAGAAAGAGTGAACACAAAACTCCCTACTCGTCAACTTTTTGCTTGCCATATCTCTAAACAACTCCTAAATCCAGCAATACAGCTGCAGCATAAATAGCTTCGTGGCACACTATCTCCGATTTCGCACCTAACAACAGCGCGATTCATTTGCAGCCCGGACGCGGAGGTGTTTCTCCTCTCTGCTCTGACAGCAGGCTGGGACTCGCTCCGAGGGGCTGCTCAGAGACTGACTGCCTCATAGTGCTTTGAGATGGGGAGGGGCTCTCGGCAACACCCGCTGCTCGTTGAGCAATGAGCACAGTAACTGCAGAGTGAAACGTGCTTTCACGTCAGAGTCTCCAAACACCACAAAAGTTTTCAATAAAACCAGAAAAAAATCGCTAGGAGGATATGACAAAACAAGTTTTGATGGGATTTTTAATTTTTTATTTTTTGGATGGGATTTCCGGATTTACGCGAATATTTTGCATTGAAGGATGACGTTTTTCTGAGCTAAGGTCTAGGTATGGGATGTCTGCCAACTAGTGGAGGGGAGTTTGAACAAAATATAACACTCCATTTAGAGAAAACAGCTGTTTGATTCAGTAAAGCGTCTTGTCGCAATTTTGTGACTTTGGCGCCTAAAGGGTTAAGTGTTGGTGGAAGTTCTGCTGTCCTCCCGAGTTCCTCAAAGGTCACATCATGTCGTATTTGGATAAGAACCAGGATATCTTTTCTTTGAGCGACCCATCCACATTCCTCAGTGTCTATCCTACGGTGCAGCTGTATCCTGCAGCCTCTTAACTGTGTCTCTTCTCCCCCAGTGGTACCCTGAGGTCAGACACCACTGCCCCAACACGCCCATCATCCTGGTGGGCACCAAGCTGGACCTGAGGGACGACAAGGACACTATCGAGAAACTCAAGGAGAAGAAACTCACCCCCATCACCTACCCTATGGGCTTGGCCATGGCTAAAGAAATAAGTCAGTTGCACCACTACACATCCACTTATATAAATGTTTATGTTTATCGTAGAGAATAGTATTGTGTGTATGTGTGTGTAAATTGTTCTATTAAGTTTTGCTAGATAAAAAGGAAGCAAATGGCTCATTTATGTATTGCCATCATTCAAACTAAATAAGGTGCAAATATACTAAGTTACAGTTTTCGATCTCATGCAGCATACTTTAATCTTTGGGTACTTCTAAAAAGATGATTCCCCTGTTAATTTACCAATATTATTACAAATAAGTCTTATTTCTTAATATTGTATTACATTCGCCTCACCCAGGCTTTAAAATATAAACTTTTTCCATTTTCTTCTCCTCTTCCCGCCAGGTTCTGTGAAGTATCTGGAGTGTTCGGCTTTGACACAGCGCGGCCTTAAGACGGTGTTTGACGAAGCCATCAGAGCAGTCCTGTGCCCTCCACCCGTCAAGAAGAAGAAGAGGAAGTGCAGAATTTTGTAATGGGAGGGCCACAGGGTGTAAAAAAAAAAATAAATATGGTTGCAGTCAGAACCGGCCAAATCATACGATGGCTGGGTTCCCCAAATCTCTTATTCACCCCCGTGTCCTTGCTTGCATAGAAGCTCCGGTAGATCAGACTTCCATCTGAAAGAACTTTACAGATTTAAGCAGCGTGGAAAGGTTTCCGTTCAGAGACGGTTTCTGGTTGCTTCCATCTGTTTAGGTCCTTTCAGATGGACGGGAATTAAGTGACTGTTGCGAAGGCCTTTGGGAATGAGGGGGTGGGGGAGAGGAGTTTGATTTTTGGGATGTGTGGGGGTTGATATAAGGAGTAAGAGGGAGGATTTTTCAAAAGATAATTCATGTCATTTTCCTCAGACATTGTGAAGAAACACTACTTGAATGTGATTTCAATCATGAAATTACTGTAGATTTAAAACTCTAGAAGAGAAGGAGGTCCTGCACTACACTCTTTCCCCTACACACGAAGAGATTCCTGCTGCCTTGATGAAATTTTACTTTAAGAAAAAAGTTTTTTTTTAGAAGCTCTATTTTCTCTTTCTCTCGGTCTCTTGTCGGCTGTTTTGTTTACATGTTTCATCTGAATAGAAGTGTTGCCAAAGTTCAGTCATCACTTTTAAGTCACTCAATGAACACTAAAATGTATTTTCTTTCTTTTTAATTTTAGCTTTAACTTGTACAAACAGTTGTAGAAACAGTTTAACCATTAAATGACGTGTAACGGTTGTCGTAGCAGCTGCTAAAATAAGTAACGATTACTCAATACAATTAACGAGGATTTAAAACACAGTCTCTGCTAGATATTTAACAGTTAATCATCATGTTTAGGCCCTAAACGCTTTTTTGTTTGTCCACTGCTCTCTTCTCAGTATGGGTTATGTGGACACACCGTATTTTATGACTGACTGTCGGGCATGTGAAGGTGCAGTGTAGCCAGTGGTTGTTGTGCTGGTTCATGCTCAGTTTCTAACTCAATCCTTTGCTGAGAAAGTGCTTTGGATATCCATGCTTTTTGTTTCTCAGTATATGATGATCATATTGCTATCATTATGACAACGTCTGTAACTGTAGTTGATGAAGTCTATGAACCAGTGTGTTAGCAGAAGAAGGTTGCAACGGATTTTGTATGTCTCTGTTGTACAAGATGACCTTGTACGTTTTATTTTGAAATGAGCAAAGATCAAATGTCATGCTTGCTCTGGGGAGCCACTGTAAACCTGGAATCATTTGATCTGTGTTTCAAAGGCGCAGTGAAAGTGCACACTTCGATTTACTTTCTTGCTTAATGTGGTTTCATTTTCACATAGTAATATGCAGATTTTTTTTTCTAAAAAAAGAAAATAAATACATTATAAAAAGGCTCTTTTTTATATCTTCATTCCAAACAGGTGACTGTAAAGAAACAAATTACTTTTTCTTTGTTTTATATTTAATCTAAATGTCATAAAAAAGGACTAACATACACGCTAAACATTGTCAGTATGTTAGCATGCTGCATTAGTTGATAAACATCAGTATGTTAGCATAATGACTTAGCATTTCGCTCTAGGCACTACAGTTCTTGGCTTTAGTAAGGCCTCACAGAGCAGTTGGGATGGCTGTAAGCCGCAAGGCAATGCATTTGTATAGCACAATTCATACAGGGATGCTGTTCAAAGAGCTTTACAGAGTAAAAACAAGACTCAAACCAATCATTAAAATGTCTGGCGATAACATTTCTGGTGTTTTGGTTTTACCCTTTGATTAATCAACTTACTTTTTGGGTATTAAATATACAGCTCTGTGGCAAAATGGGTTTACATATTTATGCCAGTTTTATTTTTCAGATTATACAGTTGTTTATCTTTCCCACAGGATGAAGAACCTGAAGTCAATCCTTTTTTTTTTTCAAACAAAACTTTTTATTTTTCTACATCCTCAGCAACAACATATAAGCAACAAATAAAACAATTAAAATAACATTTCTTGTCATCTAATCATATTGCCAAACTCTTAATCAGCCTGTGTGCTGTAGAGGACAAACATAGAGGCCACTTCATGGTTGACTGGCTTTGGCCTTCAATTGGTCAAATACCAGTTTGGCAGACACTGCATCTTGAACTCCCATTCCTGTAAAAAAAAAAAAAACTCACTTACAATAAATACAACTAATAAATAAAAGTTGTAAGCTGCATTCTGTGCTGAATTGGGTGAACAGTGTAGGCTACTTTCCAGACAGTATGGACTTGCCCTATGTCAGCCAGCACTTACCAAGGGATTTGAACACAGTCGTCTTCTCCCTGTGGGCAGGTTTCGTCCCGTTGATGACATCTCCGAGCTCTGCGAACACCTCGGCCTGAAAACAGGACGTCCATAATCATACAACACACATCTCAGTAATCTAATGGATGTAGGTTTAGAGCACAAAAACAGACTGACCCCTGAGAGGATAACGTCCCCAGATTCAGACATTGCTCCCTCCCTGCTGTCAGCATACACCACCGCCTCCTTCATTAACACGTCGTCTAGCTCCCGCCAATCTGGCCTGACTGCTCCCACCGCTGCTCAGCAGGAGGACAGAAACACAGCATTTATTTTAAAGGAGAAGTAAGTGATATTTTTTGTTAATATACATGTTAAATGTATCACTTAAACAGTATGTGCAGTTCACAACACAAGTTTCGCAGTCATTCAGCTTTGCAGTAATTGCCAGATAAATTTTTGGGTATCCTGCTCATTTTTATCCAATCAGGAGACGGAGCGCTATAAAGAGGCGGGTCTCTGTGCCTGTGAACGATGACTCGCTACTCTCCATCACGGCTCTATCTGACCAAGAGGGCTGCGTGTTCATGTGGTGGTGACATAGGGTCGAGGGAGGGCACTGCTAATTGCAGTCACTGACAGGAAGTTAGGACCATATCACTTACGTTTCCTTTAACTGGCAACCACATTGATAATGATAGAAATTCTCCAAATGATTTACCAAAATCCTTTATAAAAAAAACAATCCTCTACTTCTGAACTGTTTGCAGTGTGCAGATGTAAAAATGTCAGCAATTTTTTATTGTTTTGATTATATCTTCTCACCTGCCACATGTGCTCCAGGTTTGACCCACTGGCCGAAGAGCACTGGCTCCGTACATCTGGTTGCTGTCACTATGGCGTCTGCTCCCTTCACGGCCTCCTCCACTGAGACACACACCCTCACCGGACCGCTGACGGAGTGGGCAAAACTCTCTGCTCTTTGCTTTGTGTGGCTCCACACACGCACCTAAGGAGAACAGCCAGAAGAGATTTGTGTATGTGTGTGTCTGTGCGTGTGTGTATCTTCTCATTTAAGTCTATGGTGGAAAAGGGGCCAAGTGTATTTCCCAAAAATGTTTTCCCAAACTTTAAGATAAATCAAGCAAACGTAAATCACTTTATCAAATCCTTTAACTTAAAGGCCTACTTCACCAGTGGGAATATGAAGGTGTATTGAACTCTGAGATCCTATGTAGTATAAATGTGCAAACATTTTAGAAATCGGTTCATCCTAGCCTGAGAAAAGGCAGAGGGAGTGTTTTATGGTCTCACTGTCTAACCCCACATTTTGCACAGTTGTGACATCGACATTTTTTATGTTGTGTTGGGAAATATTGAACTCCCACGAGCATGAGATTAGTACCCCACGTGTGCTATTTAACACAAGATACTGTTTAAATTGTACCTCTTTAAATGAAAACATTTCTGTGAAGACATTGTAATGACTCAGGGCCTGTGCGCCGGTCCCCAAGATGGCCAACACCTCCGCTTCAGGACGCATAAGCAGCTGCATGACAAAGACAAACACACCAGGACGGACCATGAGAGTGTCTAAATTAGAAAACAATGGTCCAAGTTAGGAGAACAGGTAGTGTATGGTAGATATTTGAAAAGTGGAAAAGCACCTTTGCAGAGATCGCTGAGACTGCGGCTGTCCTCATGCCTGTGATAACCTCTCCATCCATGACCTGCAGGTTCAAAACCAGTAGTGGACAAAGTATTAATTTCCATTAGGCTATACTTATAAAGGCATACTATGCAGATTGTCCATAAACGAAAAAAAGTAGTCCCATGTATTCAGCTTTGTTTTGGTTTCTTTTGCTCTGTCAGGAAGTTTCTGGGCGTCAACCATTTGAGCAGTGTCGGTGGTGGTGGTGGTGGGGGGGGGGGGGGGGGTTGAATCCTCAACCAATAACACCTAACGGGGAGTCAGGGTTCACAACAGATTCATCTCATGCCATCGCCAACCATTACCATAATTCAGTCTGAATGAAAGAGTGCGTCTGGGTGATAGGTGTTTCGGTATTCACCTAAAAACCAGCTGGATACGGGTTCTATGATTGGTTTCCAGTGTGTGGCCAATTGTATTTTAGAAAATAAGAATTAAAGCTGATTTCAAATCTATTCTTAGTCTGAAAGTAATAAGTAAAGACAAGCTTCCTGGAAATGTAGTGAAGTCAAAATTACAACTTTTGATCTTGGAAATGTAGTAAAAAAAAAAGCAAATAGCCTACTCAAGTAAAGTACAAAATCTTTTTGTTAACACTTTACAATAAGGTACACAAAAAAGAGTAGTTACTGTTTGTTTTTGGAACAGTTACTACTCTTTTTTGGAACAGTAACTACTCTTTTTTGTGTACCATGTTACCATCTTTCAACAGTGCCGATTCTAGGGAGGGGGGGGGGGCATGGTAGGACTGTGGGCACTAGAACTGGTCTCTGGTCAGTAAATGTCTTGAAAGCAGCATAAGTGTGCTTCTGACACGTGTGCCACCCATGCACATGTATGGGCACGTGCCCCAGCAGATTTTTGAAATCTGAATAAAAAAATAAAAGTTTGTAGTTAGCAAGTGTAACATGTTCTTAGTGAGGGCAGAATTTCATATATAAAGGTTTATTTTTTTAGCAAGATATTTGGTCAAAAGCTAGTGGTCATCCGTCCCTCTGTCCAGTTGTTAGGAATCTGGCTGCTAGCAATTTATGTTGTCTTGCTAATTTTACTTTTCATCTGAACTGAAATAAATTTTGACTTTTTCCTTTATTCTCTTCACCAGAATGCTTAGATTACATGTTACAAACACAAAGAAATCTTCTGGGGGGGTATGCCCCCAGACCCCCCTTCAGGGGTTTAGTTTTCTGACAAACATTACAATGGATAGTATCTTGATTTGGGCATGTGGGATTATAAATCATCTTTGAATTGGTTGTACAGCATATCACATGCTATTCATTCAAGTGGCCACCCAAGTCAAAATTTCCTGGAATCGCCACTGCTGTCCACCACTATTCAAACCATTTAGCCTATTATGGCCTGGGTTAAAAAAAAAGCTGAAAGATCGTACCTGTTCTTAAGTAGACTGAGACTACTAAAGGCCCAGTCATATGTTCTGCATGCTTTTGTTTTACTCACAGCCTGTACATTCCCATTCTCTGGATCCAGTAGCACCACTGTGGAATGCACTGATGGAAGAGTTGAGCCATCTTCCCGCTTGTAGAAACACACGAACTTTGTGCACAGGACTCCGTCCTTCTCCATGTATGAAGGCATCAATCCCATGAACCTGTTAAAGTAAAGCAGAGACAGCCACTAACAGTAAGGTAATGTTAAACTCCGATTAACCCTACACTTTTAAATGAGTCCAGCAAAGGCCTACCCGTTGTGTTTCTGCAGGGGGACTATGCTGCGCACAGGCTGGATCAGCTCAGCGCTGTCCCGTTTGGAGAACTTCCCCAAAGCTTCTTCAAGACGAGGGAGCAGCTCTCTGTAATGCAACAGACGCTCAATCTCCTGGGGCGTAACAATGACAGGAGATCCTGCCATGACTTCTGCTTCTTGTAGCTCAGACGAAAAACTGGGGTTGTTGAGTCCGGTCCAAAGTCCGAGCAGCTGGCTGAGTAGCCAGGGCCGGCGGTAGCCAGGGGCCAGGGTGGGCCGTGCCCACCCAAATGTGGACTGTGCCCACCCAATCCAAAAAATATATATATATATATATATTTTTTTTAGGTGGAAGTCCAGACCCACTATCGGGCGGACTTGTTCATTTGCTGTCCAAGAAAATGTCAAATAAAATTCAGACAATTAATTACTACTAAAGAATATACCATTACCATGCATTGCTTCTAATCGTATTATTGGGTGGGCAGGACAGCCTGCCTCCAAGTTACCCACCCGTTACAAGTTACCCAAGTTATAGTGGTCACTGGTCAGGAGAGCCAGCCCGAGGCATAAGCGAAATGAGCGGTTGCTTAGGGTCCCGACTGCCAGGGGACCCCCCCCAATTTTTTTTTAGTTTGTGTGTTTGATATCAACATCATATTAATTTAATTTAATCAGATCATTTGGGAGGTAATCCGAGGTTAACTGATCACGTCACGTTCAAGTCCATGGCATGCACAGTGTGTATTGAGTTTATTTAAAAATATTTGAAAATGGGGCTGCACTCAGTTGCCCATGCACTGTGTATAGTCTATAGCAGCGGTTCCCAAACTTTTTTAGCCACGCACCCCCTTCTATGTCCCAACCAGGTTGACGCACCCCCACACATTAAAAAAAAAATGCAACAAGCTTTTTTATAGCCATATTAAAGGTGGCATGTTCAATCATGCTCTAATGACCAGAACACACATAATAAAATAATCACGATCACAACAAGGGGCAGAAAGCAGATAAAATGGGGAAAATATTATGGCCTAATATTTTGAGTCACGTTGAGCAACAATTGCAGCAAGTTTAAATGACAAACAACCCCGTCATCATAACACAGGTTATGGAAATAAAATTAGAACGCCAGTCATTTTAAATAAATTGCAAGAATGAATGTAGAGGCCACAAACTAGGTGCGCATATATGCGTAGAAGAAGATAACTTCGCTTCATTTTGAATAGCCCCCATTTATTTATTAATTAAAATTCAAGTTTTTGATTCTAAATTTTACAAGGAAATGTTTATTTACACGTCTTTATTGTGTGGAGAAAAAACACTGTACCGTATTGGTCCGAGTATAAGACAACCCCGATTATAAGACGAACCCCCCGTTTTTCAAAACTCAACTCAATACATTTTATTTATTTAAATAATGAAGAAAATAAAAACACTTTTCTTCATTGCAAATAAACAGTAGGATAGTGCACATAGACCGAACTCTGATGTGTTCACTACAGACTATTCTTCACACGCAAATTCCTCTGCCCCGCTGTAATCGCTCTCGCTGTCATCTCTCCTATGCTCTGGTTCGGTGCTTAGCGGGTCATCCTCGCTGCTGTCCTCGGCATCTGAGACGCAGCATTTATTTAATGCTCATAGTTAATCACATAGCCTAGTGCTGAAACGAAAGCTATCAACGCCGTGGTTTAAGGCTGAAATGATAACCGGGGCACGTTAACGTTGTTGAGGGGAAGCCCTCCGAGATCTCCGTTGGTTTCAGTTTACAGCTCACAAAGTGACAATCACCACCATCACATGAACAGCGTTTAAATAAAGCGTCTCATTCTTAAAATCATTTGGGCTTTGATGCAAATGAGGAAATCTGAACATTACAGCAGCAGTGCTGGTGCGTAAAAGGACAGCGCAGTTGGCATCTCTCCTCAGCACAACTGCAGCAGCTAAAAAGCCACAGTCGATCGCCCTGCCGATTCCTGCCTCTGATACGTTGACTGGCAACATAATGATTTGAGGCTTTGAATCGGCTTTGTCGATGTCCCGTGCCTCTTTTTTCTCTCCACACAAAGCGTTCTCTCTCCATGCGCACAAACGCCCCGGCCGCTTCCGAGAGCACAGCCAGTGTTCCACCCGATTAAAAAAAGAAAATAAACACAACTTGGAAAACACAACCCGACTTATTACGACCTATTTCCGCGAAAATAAAACCCTCTTATACTCGGACCAATATGGATTGTGTAATGATCAGACCGCCATTACATTTTTCATCTTGCGCACCCCCTAGCAGCAGCTCACGCGCACCACACTTTGGGAATCCCTGGTCTATAGCCTATTTCAGCCTCGTCTGTGGGAAAAAAAGATAACTGGACAACAGAGTTCTTCTGCTTCGTTTCTCTCACTGCATTTAAATGAATTCATTATATCACAGAAAAATATGTCCCGTAAAAGAACCCCAGAGGACCCTGCATAATATTTTATTTCAAATTTATATTTTTATGGAAAATCCATGTGTCTTTCTTCAATAGCTTCTAATTCATCTGAACCAGTGTCTCCAAATGATTTGTTCACACAAAATTCCTCAGATTTAGCCCCTTAATTTTCCTCTCAAAGTGCACCGGATTCATGCATTTCACTTTAAAAAGGTAAAAAAAAATCTCCCGGGGGGTCATACCCCCGGACCCCCCTAGCAGGGACGTGACCTCGGCTGGCTACTATTTTCACCCAGCTGGACATCAGAGCCAATAGTGGAAAGACTATATATCTATATAGTGTATATAGTATATAGCTCTGGACTACCACCATCCAGGTTGCCCAGTCCCAAAGCTTTCTCTTCAATCAGCTCAAGCTGCCTCCAGTTAATACTGCAATTAAAAAAAATGCATTATGCTGTATATAATATATAGCTTTTTTATATATAATATTGTACGTTATTAATAAACATTTTGAAAAAAAACATGCAAGAATCAAATCTCCCACACAGCAACACTGAAAGTTTATTTGCATATTGTGTTCCACACAATTCACAGTAAATGTGCCAAAAAGCAGACGCAGAGATCTTACAAGGGTAAAAAACTTTGCATCTTCGGTCTCTCTGCCCAGTGTGCCCACCTAAAATTTCTACAGGCCCACCCTAATCTGACTGTCTACAACCGGGCCTGTGTGTAGCATTCAATAGCCGCAGAAAGGCTTTTTAAACACTGTTTGCACGTTGGTTGTAGTGCTATCCAATAGCGTGCAGTGGCATTTGAAATGCAAGCATAGGAGCCGCCCCTTGAGTTGGGAATTACTATTGATCGTGGCCATATAGCGGTCAGCATCAAAAAGCCACATTTTGCTTACCCTATGCGTTCATATAAGATGCAGACTTGTTTGGATGTATTTATTCCACTTTAAACAATTTCCTTGTAGAATGTAGGCTATCGGTTATTTTTTTTGCAAGTATTTATTTCTACATTTCTAATGTGAACTAGAAAGCAGTGCTCACCCCTTATCACTGTAACTTACTGTTCTTTGATCTTCTCAAAGACTGTGCCTACATGAAACAACACATTAGAAATGGTTATAGTCATGGACACCATGAACAGGACTACATTGTGAATTTCAGCAAACATATTAAACCTATTATTCCGGGTCGTCGTGTTTGTTCACTCAAATGACGGCTCACTTCGCCACACTGTCACACATTTCATTGTAAATTTCAGCTAACTCATATTGGTAGGCCTACTGACTCCTCCACATTTCACAAGCAAATAATGTATATCACTCAACTACAATCCTTTGACTTCTAAAATAATTACTTTTCAGATGTTTTGTTAAGTTTCTTAAATAGTTATCAATGGTATTCAATGCTATAAATTAAACCAGGGGTTTTCCAACACGTTTGGCTTGTGATACATCAGTTATTATATATGCATCAAAATAACTGCATTAAGAAAATATTTGCTATAGATACAATAATCATTTCACAAGCACAACTCAGATTTATTTGTAGCCCTTTAGAGGTGATCCCACCCTTAGCTTGGCTAAAACGAGTCCAGTACCTGTGAGTTCTTTATAGGGACATGTCTCAATATTTCAGCTACACTTCATAGGCTTACTTATAACATCTCCTATACAAGTCAGGCAGAAGTCAGTATATCAGTGTTGAATGGCCTGAGGAAAATGGCAGCAACATCTCCAGTTTAAATTATCTGATGTTTGGGTTCAATGAATACAAGCTAATTATTCCTGCAACATATTGGGATAAAAAATCATATCCACCTTTGACACGAAGAATGAAAGTGAACAAAACACAAGATTTAAAAAAGAAAAATCAGGATTTTATTATGAATCAAGGGATGCAATAGCAAACTGATGCACTGTAGTGGACACACTGTCCTAAAATGTAAAAAAAGAAAATAAAAAAAGCATTTATATTTTCTCGTCCTACGAAACAGTTTTTCTTTTAATCAAGCAAGACAAGAGTATTTTCAATGAGGAATTCATCTTCAAGGAGACTTTGTCCAGTGCAACAACGCAACAAATTACACAAGCAGTCTCTCAATAGACAACTGGACCGTCTGAATCTGCGGTTTGAGCTGAGACCCCTCCTTTATGGTGACTGAGGTAGCAATGACGGGGCGCGACACCCCGCAGGCCCGGCCCAGGGCCTGCTTGGAGCGGACAAACACGTACGGGACATTCTTGTCCTCGCAGAGCAGAGGCAGGTGGAGGATGATCTCCAGTGGTTCCGCATCAGCAGCCATCACGATGAACTCAGAGATGCCTCTGTTCAGGGTTTTAGTGGCTGGGGAAGACATATCACAGTTAGTCCAATGTATAAGGTTATCCTTATTTCATTTTGACAACAATTTTTTTATTGATATCGATTGATTCTGTGATAGCCCGCTACTTTCAGGGATCGCAGACAATATTTTTAGTGGAAAGTCTACAGAACTGCCTATTACATGGGCTATTAGATTTTTTTCTTTTATTGTTGCGACCCAGCAACTTTGTAATTATACATTTGGTTACATTTAACTACGTGTATTAATTGCAGCACTACATTATGAAAATGAAGTTACTTTTCCAGGTCAGGATCTTCAAAACGTGCCCACACCGGACGTTGTTAAGCTGCGTATCAAGTATTTTCCTGACTTTAAATAACCTCTGAACGCATCAACGTGGACCCACAATATTGTAGTGCCCTTACATTGCCATGAAATTAATGTTTTCTCACCTTCATTGGCCCCTTTCCTCAACTGTTTGTAGTTGGAAGCTTGCTGTACCAGGTCCAGGATGGTTTTGGTCAGCGTGGCGTCGGCCAGCGGGTAGGCCTTTGGGTTCACTTGAGGTTCAGACTGTAACAAGGCACACAAAAAACATCACATGAGCCACCTAGAAAGTAGTACATAAAGTGAAAAACCACGAGGCTATCGAGTTAATTTGTAAGTACGCTCTGACATATATCTATGAGCTCTGACGCCTGATTTAGTTGCTAAGAGTTAGCTAGTCTGTTAGCCAGTCGTACATACAGAAACCGACACTCACCATAATGAACGTTTTTTCTAGTATTCCGGCCCTCTCGGCGAAATGCTTCACGGAGGACTATTTTCGTTCACCTGGATCGTAAAGGGCTAAAAGACGAAGTCTTTGTTTTGTTTAAGTAATATCTTTGGAAGCGTTATGAACTTTCTTTGCTCTGTAGCATGCAGCAGATCTAGTTCCTACGTTCACCGCACGTGTGTTGTGAGGCACATGCGCACTGCGGAAGGCAACTTAGAAAGGACCGGAATTGCCCCCCCCTTTTTTTTCTTCAAATTTTTTTGCTATGCGTGTATATACATATCATGGTAGGCCTACATAAAAAAATATTCCTCAATTAATTGATATTTTATGGATTATGCAATCAAATTTGAAGCCGTGTCTTTTTAATAAATACAGATTATTATAATAATTTAGCAACAACGCATTTGTTGTTGACTCAAGCCTCGTTTGAGAAGCAACCGTCTTGCTCAGACCTGCGCAATTATGACGCGCGTCTTGCTGAGCGCACAGCAACATTGCTGCAGAAAATGCTGTGCGCTCGTCATAATTGCGCAGGTTTGAGCAAAACGGCTCTATCTCAAACAATGCTATTTTCTTCTACTTTTTCTTCCACTTTTTTAACCCAATATCCAATCCTCGAACAAAATGCACAGTGCAGAACCAATAGATCCATGCAAATAATTATACTTGTATTGTTAAAATAAAGATTAAAAATAAAAGAACAACAGAGGACAATTTAATCAACCCTCCTGTTATGTTCCGGGTCAAATTGACCTGTTTCAAAGTTTGAAGATCTAGGAAAAATAGTTAAAAGTATTGTTTCAGTATGAAATTTCTTCTGCTTGCCTTAATTAAGATAATCAACATATAAATTATATGAAAATATTTCATCTCACACATTTGCAACCACCCCCTGCATGTTTATATCACATAGATACTGTTCGGGTCAATTTGATCCGGCAGTAAAACTGGAGGTAAAAGGGTGTCAGAAATGTAAGACTATTTCTTTCTTTACAACTGCGAGACATATTTCACTCAAATCTCACACACGCACACACATACACACGCACACACACACACACACACACACACACACACACACACACACACACACACACACACACACACACACAAACACACACGCAGTTGCAAGTGTTATGACTTTTGACAGGAACCATTTATGTTCCCTTGGGAAATCTCCACCCACATTCAGTGTACACTCAACAGGGGAGGGGCAAACATGTAAAATTTTTGCTGCATGGGAGTCCTACCAACATTACACTCTGTCAGGCAGACCTTTACAAAATGAGCAGCAGAAGCAAAAGGATGACAGTCCAGGAGGCTCTGGAAGTCATCATTGATCATGCTAGGGAAATGGAGGAGGATGTATCTTGAGCTAAATTCTGATTCTAATTATTCTGATTTTGAACCAGATGAGGGAATTGCTGTTCCTATTCCTCCAAGCAAGACATTCACGTCAAAAAATGGCGAAATTCATCCCCAAATATGCGTCAGGCAAACCTGTCTGCAGAAAACATACAGGTGAAACTCATATAATTAGAATAGCATGGAAAATGAATTGGAATTGAGGCAAGAAGTCATGCAAAATGGACCCAAACCAAGTATTGAGTACACATGCATGATTATACTTTATAGAGGGCTGATATTTCTGTATTAAAAATCCCTTTTTTTATTGATTTCATGTAATATTCTGAGATTTTAAATTTGGGGTTTTCATAAACTGTGTAAACCATAATAATCTAAATTATAACAAATAAAGGCTTTGAATATCTCACCTTTCATGTAATGGGTCTATTTATTATATTAGTTTCACCTTTTGAGTCAAATTACTGAAATAAATTAACTTTTGCACGATATTCAAATTTTTTGGAGTTTCACCTTAAAGACAGTTCCAGGGCTCACTAGGATGGCACTGACTCGTGTGACTGACATCAAGTCAGCTTTCGAGCTGGCCATGCCAGATTCAATACAGAAAATCATTCTGGAAATTACTAATCTAGAAGGGAGATGTGTTTTTGAGGAAAAGTGAAAGGATCTGGACAAAACACATTTAGATGCGTATTTGGGGCTCCTCATCCTGGCTGGGGTCAAAGGATGAATCAACAGCCAGTCTGTGGGATGCAGAGGCATGCAGGGCTATATTTCAAGCCACAATGTCTCTGGAGACTTTTCACATTTTCTCCAGTGTTTCAAAAGTAATAAAGTGGTGAAACATTACAAAAAAAGTTTGAACATGTATTTTTTTTAATGAAAAACGAGTGAATTATCCTTATTTAACCATTAGGCTATAGGCTACCTGTTAAAGGTAAGGAACACTAAATTGCACTAAATATTGATAGAATAGTTAATAATGGAGTTGGTAATGACATGTTCACACTGCTTGTTAGGAAATGTTTTGGTTTAGGTGGTGAAACAGGAAAATAAACAATCTCCTTTAGAAATAGAACGGATATCTATTATTTCTCTAATGATAATAAAAAGGAGGGCCGACATGTTGAAGTAGGCTATTTTAGTTACGATAGGCTATTTGTTTAGAATACTTGCTGGGGTGTGTGTGTGTGTGTGTGTGTGGGGGGGGGGGGGGGGGGTCACACCTTTTATAGGTCCTACCATAGACATTATAAAGGATAGACGCCGCGTTGGCCGCTACTGCCTATTGGCGCTGACGAGAAATGCGGGCGCCATCTTGGACCGTCACACGTTCCACTCAGTGCAGTCTGTTTGACAGGTGCAATGAACTGTCAGCCATGTAATTAATCAAATCTCATTAAATACCAAACTGATTTTCACGCGTTTTCTTTGCTGCAAAGATCGTACATGTAGCTATGATACAGGGCACATGTTTCGATTTTTAATATTCATAGTGGACTTAACAGTCATAGAATTTCTGATATGATTAAGTACCAGACTCCGAGATCAAAACGAGGAACATCCCCCAAAGGGAACCAGAAGGCGAAAGTCAGCTATTTTAATAAGTTAACAATAGGCCTATATGATTAGGCTATATATATAATATATTTATTATTTCAGGACACAACACAATAAAGACAATCACAGGGATAACATAAACAGAGAACATAAATAAAATAGGATAAAATATATATTAATTTAAATAAAGTAGGCCTATACAAATCAAAACAAGACAAAAATAAAATACTAAATGAACAATGAATTCAGCTAAAACAGTCAGCAAGTGTAAAATTCAGAAACATAGATTGAAATAAACCAAGAGAGGAAGACTGTCGGCATTAGGAGGAGCACTGGTACATATGAAGGGTTTCCCGAAGCATTAAATAGCCTATAAATAAAAACCAGTGTATATAATATCTCATTAAAAGAGAAGACAACTGAGTGTTCATGTAAAACTGTTTTATTTCTCTAATTTAAAACACAAGCTTGTTAGGCAATTGCCTCTTAAAAGAGGACGGATTTTATAAAACAAAGCTTCTTGGTTGCCATGTCTATACTAGGGGGGAAACCAGTCGCTGCTCGGTTGGTTTCACACGACGGAAACAAGCGCTTGCCCGACTTTAAAAACACTCAATACAAAACCACGCAACAAAACTATTAAATTAAGGGAAAATCAAACAACAACAGCAAACAATAACCAAATGCATAAAATAAAGTTAACCACCTTACATCGCATTTTACTCGAGAATTCAAGCGAGGCGGTTTGGCAGCGGTGCGCCTTAATTTGTGAGACAGACACAACCAATGACAACAGTCGAATGGTGGTTGTCGAGCCAAACGCTCCTCAATGTTCCCCAACGAAACACCCTTCGTTTCAACTCCCCCGACGGGGACCGCCTGGTTATTATACATATCAGAACTTCGACTGTAACCCCTGAATATAAAACACGTCGAAACTGGCCCTCTGCACGGACTTCCACAAGAAACCGCGGAAAACGTTTGGTAGGAGATAATACTCCGACGTCTCCACCCCAAACCCCTGGGACGGACAAGCCCCTTCCCCAACCCAGCACCAAGCAGGGTCCTACATGCTGTTCATCTCCGTGGCAACAGAGGGCGCCCGCTCATTGGCTCAGCGCTACTTTTGAGAGAAAGAACGGTTCCGCGCTGGGCATTCTGGGTAGGACACTCAGAAGTCAGCCATATTACTTCAGCTGAAGGATAAAGAGAGAGGGGAGATGAAGGGGATACGGGGAATCGGTCAGCTATCGGTAAGGACTCATATAACCTTTTCCATATACGTGTGTGTGTCGGTGCATCCATACACGCCGTCCCTTTCTCTATTTGTGTGATGTGTTGGACGGTGTAAATATTCAGGGTCGACTCGGGACAAGGGGTGATGAACCGCAGAGGAGGAAGCAGTCAGCCAGGGCTCGTCACTTAATACGTCAACTAGCTATACATTGATACATATTGTTACACAACCACACATTTTCCCTTTTTAAACTTCTGTAAAGCCCAACTTATTGCCTTCAAAACATATGAGAGAGAGAGAGAGCGCGGTTGTAGCTTTCTGTAGTGGTTCACAGCATCTCTTGCATAACTATTACAATGTTGACGTTAGCTAAAGCTTGAGAGGCTCGTTTCTATTGTATTAATAACCATATCATTAAAATTTAGATTAAGAGGTTGTGTTAAATATTGAACAGCACAATCTTAACCCTAAAGAAAAACAGAGCATTATTATTAGTAATTGGATTATTAAAAAAAAAAAAAAAAGTCTTCAAGAGTCTCTGATCCAACTTTCCTTTAGCTGTCGGAGTAACAACACTTACCGTCCTCATGTGCATAGATTTGATCACATTGACATTATTTCTTTAATTAAATCTCCGAGTTTGTGGTGAATTGCTACACCCCCTTTCTGTATTGAAATTAGAACGCAAGGCCTTTAATGTGCCGAAACTAATATAGAATATCATTTGTGACTGATTTTAAATTTTTGTGGAAATGTATGAGACAGCAATCATAGGTGGAAATCATGTGTAGAAAATCAAATGCAACAGATCCCATCTTTTCACAATCTTTCATGCGTCTGAGTGATTTTCCCTTCTCCTCAAACGTCCCTTGCATCAGTCAGAAAGCCAGCACTACGTTAGTTGTAATGTCTCCCCTTTCCATGTTCCTTGTTTTTCCAGACAAGGCTCTACGCGGCCCAGGCTGCCCGTAAGGTGGAGGCCGCCGAACACACTAGATTCCAGCCGCAGGATGTGCAGGTGAGTGGTTGGTGACTTCGTCCACAGTGACGCTTTCTATGTGGCTGCCCCTCAAGCTTTCTCCAGGGGCTGCCCCCTCCTGCCAGGACGTCTATGTATGATGGAGAGGGATGCGGATGTCTGCTGGGTGCAGACAGGGTAGTTTTGGGTCTAGGAAACAAGACATGAGTTGGTACTGTAATGACTAATGCCTCGATTCCTCTGAGCAGCACAGTTTTGTTTGTCACGGCACAAAGAGCTCCGTGCTGACATTTTCCTGTAGACACAAGACTCTTCACTCTTACCGAGGTGATTACACACAGGGTTTATCTTGCACGGAAATTACTATTCTGTCGACCAATCAACATACTGCAGTGTGTCTGTGACAAAAATAGGTGTGGCGGCACGTTTAGCTTATTTTGGTATCCTTTCCAGCTTTTGACAGTGGAAACGCAACTGCCGCACCGAACTTAACAACTCGGTGGAAACAAGGCTTGAAGTTAAAAACTCAAGTTTTATGCTTGTCAAATTAAATCATCTAACTAATTGATCTGAGAGATGACCCCATAATGTGTAAACTGAGGTCAGGGGTTAGGGTGATGAGACTTAACGGACATCTCTGTGTGTGTGTGTCCTTCTGTGCAGGTGACCAAGCTGCCCAGTGGACTGGTGATCGCCTCCCTCGAGAATTATTCCCCAGCCTCAAAGATCGGCGTTTACATCAACGCCGGCTGTCGTAATGAAACCCCTGACAACCAGGGGGTCAGCCACCTCCTCCGGTTGGCCTCCAGCCTGGTATGATACTACACACAGACTTGGGGCCAATCCGAATAGTCTTTTTTGCATAGGAAATTTCCTTTCCTATCGAGATGAACCGGAAGTGCTCGGCGGATAGGTGATCCGAATTCTCTTTTTATTCCACATGTGAATTGGGATATATGGGAGTGATTCTCACTCTGTTGGCGACAACCTGATTAAAATCAATATGAAAAGAACGCATGGATCAAACGAGCGCTTGTTGTAGTCAATTTTTGGAGAATAGTGTAGTTTCACGCTAGTGACTCACGTCAGCAATGACGTCGGTTAGGAAAAGTGGAGTCGAATTCATTTGAAACAGTGCTGTCTTTTCCTATGTTCGAAAGGAAGCACCTTTCATATCTCCTTAACCCCGATGACGTTTAGGGGTTAAGGTATAGGAAAGGAGGTTCATAGGTTAGGAGATTGGACTATTCGGATAGGCCCCTGGTGTATTTTGACTTTGCTATGGTAAAACAACTGTTATTAATTTGGTGTAATATGGTTTTTAAAATGTTATTTTCATGAAGCAGAAGGACGAGAATGTTGCCACTGTGTGTCTGCGGGCATTGAATATTTGCGTGCCGTCTACACTTAAGTGTTGACTCGCATTTGTACTTTTCCAGACAACCAAAGGAGCTTCGGCTTTCAAGATCTGCCGTGGTGTTGAGGCAGTAGGTGGTAGCATGAGGTGAGTAACCTCCATTCAAGGTGCCGACTAACCGTTTAAATACATCTTTACTCTTTCATTTGTATTCTTATCTGGTAATCTGCTCGCTTGTGTTTCTCTGCAGCGTGACTTCATCCAGAGAGAACATGAGCTACACCGTCGACTGCTTGAGAGACGACTTGTGAGTCTTTGGATAATATTAATGTTGTCGTTCAAAAGCTATATAAGTAAGATATGAACAGGGATCGGGATTAAAGGGTCCCCATGTTTTGAGTATCAATACTCAGTGGTTTCAGACTAGAATTATAGCTGTGAAACACTTGGTAGTTTGTTTCTTTAATAGATATGTTTGATAGCAGCGTAATGCGACAGCAGTGACTTTTTTTTTAAGCATAGGGATGTTCAGTGGAGAGGCAAATAATGCTGCTTGAGTTGTTGTGTTATGCGGGGAGGGTTCACAGTTTATTATTTTGTCTGCAGCGACACTGTGATGGAGTATTTGATCAACGTGACCACAGCCCCAGAGTTCAGGGCATGGGAGGTGTCGGACCTCACGCCCAGGGTGCTGAGGGACAAGGCCCAGGCTGCACAGAGTCCTCAGATAGGTGGGCTTTGTTTCCCTTGCAATACGCACGCACGCACACGCACACGCACACACACACACACACACACTCACACTCACAATCTTTATTTGGCCTGAAATAATCTTTGAGTTTGGGCCTCATTCAAAATAAAGGCTTAAGATCTATGTATGTCCACATTGGTTGATCGAAGAACTACTTGCTATTTATATCTGAACGTATCAACTAAAGCAGATGACTAAGCTTACAGTATCTAGTTTATGAAGGTGTTTTTTTACGCAACCTTTGTTTAAAAAGTTCATCGGAAGTCTGACCATTTTCCCCCAAAATCTGGTATCTACTCGATTGTTAAAAGTAGATGGCATAAAATAGGTGCACCAAATGCAATCACTGACAGTATACAGGCAGGTGAACTGATTTATCAATGAAGAAGTCACTTTATCAGAAGAGTGTTGCAGTTTTTGATCAAGCCTCTTTCTGTCTTTTCTAGGTGTGATCGAAGGTCTGCACGCAGCTGCCTACAAGCATGCTCTGTCCAACTCCCTGTACTGTCCTGACCACATGGTTGGCAACATCAAGTCTGAACATGTATGTTTTTTTTTTAAAGGGTTTATTCTTTAAGACGTTTGTGTGTGTGTGTGTGTGTGTGTGTGTGTGTGTGTGTGTGTGTGTGTGTGTGTGTGTGTGTGTGTGTGTGTGTGAGATAATCATGGACTGTGTATAAAAATACACAACCATCCCTTGCTAATGTTTGCATATTTCTCCAGCTGCACCAGTTTGTCCAGAACAATTTCACGAGTTCGAGGATGGCTCTTGTTGGGATTGGTAAGGATCATTATACATTTTTAACATAATATTACCCTACTCTGTTTAAATTGTGTGTTTAATGCTAGTCAATGGCAATGGATGTCAGATTAACCAGGTTTATCCTAAATGACCATAAAGATCTTTAATGTTGTGATGTCCGTCTTCCCTTCAGGTGTGGACCACACAGTGCTGACGCAAGTCGGGGAGCAATTCCTCAACATCCGCAGTGGGGCAGGCACCATGGGGGCCAAGGCTCAGTATCGTGGAGGTGAGCTGAACCCATGCAGTATAACAAATCTGCCTTTTTGTGTGTTGCATCACCGCTTGGAGATTTACTCCAGTTAAAGGTGCACTATGTAACTTTGGGTGTGTCAGAGAAGTGACACATTTTGTAAGATATATTCTCATACTGAATAAACAAACTTTCCTCAGAGTAAAATGATATCCCTGGAACACTGTTTTAAAAGTAAGAAAGCTACCTAAAAAGGTAATATCACTGTGCTGTTAGAGCCCACAGTTTGGTTTAGTAAA
The DNA here is from genome assembly GCA_026929865.2 of Hyperoplus lanceolatus. Lineage (NCBI taxonomy): Eukaryota > Metazoa > Chordata > Actinopteri > Uranoscopiformes > Ammodytidae > Hyperoplus > Hyperoplus lanceolatus. The sequence goes on along the minus strand of CM049411.1, from coordinate 18,486,259 downwards.
CATATTCTAGGCTTTATGTTTGGTTCAAAGTGCCTCAAAATAATTTAGATTTTATTTATTTATTTAGGATAATAAATAAAACTGCATAGTGCACCTTTAATACTTGCAACCAAAATGAATGTGTTCCTCTTCCCCTCCTGCCTCTCTCCAGGTGAGGTCCGTCTGGCCAGCACAGCCAGCATGGTGCACTCTGCGGTGGTGAGTGAGTCAGCAGCAGCGGGCTCCGGCGAGGCTTTGGCCTTCAGCGTGCTGCAGCATCTACTGGGAGCTGGTCCGCATATCAAGAGGGGCTCCAACGCCTCCAACAAGCTGGTGCAGGGTGTTGCCAAGGCCACTGCTGACCCCTTTGATGTGAGTTCTATAGTCAGTTGGGAATATCTAAACACTTGGTAAAAACAGTTAATACAACACCAGGACCTTAACTGGCTCAACATGGTACGATTGGCAGTGTATTGTGCAGATTTTTAATCATGAACACTCAAAAGCCGTTCTCTACAAATTTGTTAAAAAACATTTTTTTTTGTTGTTGTTCCGAACAGGTCAGTGCTTTCAACGCAAGCTACTCTGACTCTGGTCTGTTTGGAGTCTACACCATCTCCCAGGTTGCGGCTGCTGGCGATGTGAGTTATCCGTAGTCCCAACAGGAGTCTGTTCATCAGCACACACTGTTTAACACAGTAGCAGCAGATTCCTTTATATATATATATAAAAATGTGACTGTAAACTAATCTGTCTTGATGTAATCTCTGTCCTCTTCAGGTGATTAAGGCGGCTGTTGCCCAGGTGAAGGCTGTTGCCGATGGTGGAGTGACAGCTGCTGACCTCACTCGGGCCAAGTAAGAATTACAGCGGGATACGATGGCTCTTTCTAACATTAAATTATGAATGCAAAGAGAGATACAACTTTACCACCAATGAAGGGTTAATGGCAAAAATCATATCTTTTATAAAATTTGCCTGAAAACATCTGAGTCAGTATCCAGTAAGCAGGCAAAGCATGAGTACATTTTTTTTGGGAAATTCGCTTTCTTGCTGAGAGTTGGATAAGAAAACTGATCCCACTCTCATCATGTCTTTAAGGTAAATGCGTAGTTGGAGCCAGTGGCAGCTTAGTTTAGCATAAAGACTCGGCAGAGGGAAACGGACAGCTTTTAAGGAGGAAATGATGTGTATAATGGTCTTGTAAGAACATGTATCTGCCCACAAGAAACTGAAATCCAAATGTTCTCTTGCCATTCTCATTCATCAAACAGTTGCCCCTTGTTCCCTATTGGTGGAGCTAGGGCTGGGCGATATATCGAATATATTCGATGTATCGCGAGATGTGCTCCAGGGGATGTATAAAATGACCCTATCGCGACCATCGAATACAAATTGGCACGTAATGTGTTTTTTTTTAGCCGCCGCCGCCACCGGCAGACTCGCTGGTGTTCGCTTCTCTCGCTCTTTCCTGTGGCTCTCTGCCTCAGACTACATGCATTGGCAACTCACTCACTCACCCCTCCCAACCAGAGTCTCCTGGGCGCGCACCTGTGACGTAGTCTGTGCCTTGCGAGTGTTTACTTTAATCGCCATGTGAAAACAACGACGAGGGGGGGAGAAAAAAAGACGAGGGCTCTGATGCTCTTATGACAGCCGAACGAGCGGGTGGAGGGGGCGCGAAAGACGGCAATGGTGGCTGTCGTTCATAGCATGGACCTTTTTTGTAGACGGGCGCTTGACAGCATAAGCGGCCGCTGTACAGAGCCTGGTCCTTATGAGAGGAAGGCGAACGAGCGCCGGGGGAGTTTTTGGTCCATCGTCAAACAACCACGGCATCCCATTTATTACGGGCAGCCTCTTATAATAGGTCCATGTCAGCACCAAGGGAGGTGCACACCGTTTATTAACTAAAAGTCTATGTAAAGTAGGCTACATTTGCGAGTATTTTTTATAAAATAAAACAGTGTTTTAGTGATAATGCAGGAGGGCTAGATCAATAGGTATGAATAGCATCCAGGAATGGTGCATCGGTTAGAATGCAAGGAATGATGATGATGAGACTTTGCTTTCTTTAGACTATAGGCTATTATTCTCAGCCGTATTTATTTAAATCCTCTGATTGTCTTCCAATTTTATTTTCATTAACTAAATACAGGAGAATCAAACAAGGCAGGTAACAGAGGGACGATGAGCCACCTGCTGTTTGCGCTGGCATGAATCTCTCGGACTAACAGGCAGAAAACGAAATTTAACTTACACTATAGAGCAACTGCTCTTAAAGCGACAGTAACCATTATACATGTCAGAGCCTTTTATACACAAGACTACTATTATGGATCAAAACCAGTTCTGCATTTAAAGTGTGGAAACCGGTTCTGCATTTAAAGTGTGGCTGCTATCTTCAGGGGGTTAGTGGTGATAAACAATTAGTAAGTGGTTGTAATGAGTCATAATTAGTGTTCTCAGTTTACAGATTAACAGAAGATGGAAAAAACTGTTTCCAAATAAAATAATGCTGGATCCATTGTATGGGAGTGGAAGGATGTGGAATAATCAATACAATGTGCAAACTCTTTGCCATGTGCAAGTTTCAAATTGTTCCAATAGAAAGCACTAAAGAATATAAACATGTTGCATGTAGCCTAATGCATTGTTAGTGCAGACACATTTTGCAGGGACTATTTAAATCATATTACTGGTGTGATGTTACAGTATCTCACAAAAGTGAGTACACCCCTCACATTTCTTCACATTTTTCTTTATATCTTTCCATGCGACAACACTGAATAAATGACACTTTGATACAATGTAAAGTAGTCAGTGTACAGCTTGTATAACAGTGTAAATTTACTGTCCCCTCAAAATAACTCGACACACAGCCATTAATGTCTAAACTGCTGGCAACAAAAGTGAGTACACCCCTTAGAAAAGATGTCCAAATTGGGCCCAAAGTGTCAATATTTTGTTTTGCCATCATTATTTTCTAGCACTGCCTTAACCCTCTTGGGCATGTAGTTCACTAGAGCTTCACAGGTTGCCACTGGAACCCTCTTCTACCCATTCATGACGACATCAAGGAGCTGGTGGATATTAGAGTCCTTGCGCTCCTCCATCTCCCGTTTGAGGATGCCCCAAAGATGCTCAATAGGGTTTAAGACTGGAGACATGCTTGGCCAGTCCATAACCTTTACCCTCAGCTTCTTTAGCAAGCCAGTGGTCGTTCGGAGGTGTGTTTGGGGTCGTTATCATGTTGCAGTACTGCCCTGCGGCCCAGTTTATGAAGGGAGGGGATCATGCTCTGCTTCAGTATGTCACAGTACATGTTAGAATTCAATGAACTGTAGATCCCCAGTGCTGGCAGCACTCATGCAGCCCCAGACCATGACACTCCAACCACCATGCTTGACTATAGGCAAGACACACTTGTCTTTGTACTCCTCACCTGGTTGCCGCTCCACACTCTTAACACCATCTGAACCAAATAAATGTATCTTGGTCTCATCAGACCACAGGACATGGTTGCAGTAATCCATGTCCGTAGTCTGTTTGTCTTCAGCAAACTTTTTGTGGGGTTTCTTGTGCATCATCTTTAGAATAGGCTTCCTTCTGGGATGACAGCCATGTAGACCAGTATGATGCAGAGTGCGGCGTATGGTCTGAGCACTGACAGGTTGACCCCCCACCCCTTCAAGCCCTTCAGCAATGCTGGCAGCACTCATACGTCTATTTTCCAAAGCCAACCTCTGTGTACGACGCTGACCACGTGCACTCAACCTTCGTAAACTGGGCCGCAGGGTGGTATTGCAACATGATAACGACCCCAAACACACCTCCAAGACGACCAGTGGCTTGCTAAAAAAGCTGAGGGTAAAGGTTATGGCCTGGCCAAGCATGTCTCCAGACCTAAACCCTATTGAGCATCTTTGGGGCATCCTCAAACAGAAGGTGGAGGAGCGCAAGGTCTTTAATATCCACCAGCTCTGTGATGCTGTCATAAATGGGTGGAAGAGGGTTCCAGTTGCAACCTGTGAAGCTCTAGTGAACTACATGCCCAAGAGGGTTAAGGCAGTGCTAGAAAATAATGATGGCAAAGCAAAATATTGACACTTTGGGCCCAATTTGTAAAAATTTTCTAAGGGGTGTACTCACTTTTGTTGCCAGCAGTTTAGACATTAATGGCTGTGTGTCGAGTTATTTTGAGGGGACAGTAAATTTACACTGTTATACAAGCTGTACACTGACTACTTTACATTGTATCAAAGTGTCATTTCTTCAGTGTTGTCCCATGGAAAGATATAAAGAAAAATGTGAAGAAATGTGAGGGGTGTACTCACTTTTGTGAGATACTGTATGCAAAAAAATAATTTAATTGAGCATTTAGGATGTGCTCTAGAGGAGATTTGAAATATATCGAGATATATATTGTGTATCGAGATATTGTAAAAAAAAATATCGAGATATTGATTTTTGCCCATATCGCCCAGCCCTAGGAGCCATTCTTTGCTTTAATATTCTTGAACTGAAGTTTGACAGTACACAGATATAAAAACAGACCCTCCCCCCTTTATACTTAGAGTTCTGAACAAATCAGTCAGTATGTCTCTTTATTGTCATTATGGTGGCTAACAAAGAGCTGGTCTTGTATTGTGTATTAAGGGCCCAGCTGAAGGGACAGTACCTGATGTCTCTGGAGACCTCAGAGGGTTTGCTGGAGGACATGGGCACTCGCTCTCTGGCCGGTGGTTCATACTGCTCCGCCGAGGAAGTCTCCAAAAACATTGACAACGTCTCCTTGACCGACGTCGCCAACGTAAGAAGCACAGTCCAATAAACCATTTCAAGATTTCCATGCATTTCGTGTTAGTGAAATGTGATTTGAGGTTAATGGAATAGTTCAACATCTTTTATTATTAAGCTTTTTGCCTCACTCTCCGGCTCAACAAAAGGTGACAGAAACAGTTCTTGTAACTGTGCGTGCGTTTTGGATATAGAAATGGGCAAACGTCGCTCATCCAGGTTAAATATAAATACATACTGGAAGGAAACCAGGAAGTGCCTGTGAAAGTCACGTGTGTATTTGATTCTAAAATGACATAACTTAAAATATGTTAACGTTAAAATAACGTAAAAATATACGTGCAACTTGGCGTGATGAATAAACAAGTCCCAACAAGCATAAAGGAGAATTTAGTGATGTTGAAACGTTTATCTTTTGACCTGCTCACCCTTGACTACCAGTGTTTGAGCTAAGCTAACCTGGATAAGCCACTTTTGCCCATTTCTATGTTAAAAAAAGATGCACGCACAGTAACGGTACCTGTCTCAGTCACCTTTTCTTGAGCCGGAGAGTGAGGCAAAAAGCTAAAAATGAAAAATGTTGAACTATTCCTTTCATAACACCGTTCTTACCATCCCTACTCTTTATTCCAAAGGCTGCCAAGAAATTTGTGTCCGGCAAGAAGACCATGGCATCCAGCGGCAACCTGGTAAAAACACCCTTTGTGGACGAGATCTAAAGCTCAACTCGTACTACACTCAACTAATACCACAAAGAAGAATTTGTTTCCTCTAAAATTGACAACAACAACACTCGAAGGTCATCGTCGCCTCATGCAATACTCTGGTGGTATTAACACCGTGTGATATTTATAGGTATTGTAACAGTATATTTTCAGGTGATGTCGCTGTTCCAGTGCATCACAATGTCGTGCTCCACCCATCTGTCCACATTAACTGTATAGCTGATGTAAAATAATTTAATAAATTCTATCTACCTTACAGAGTTTGAGTTGTGTGTTTTGTTTCTGTCTAGAACACTAAAGTAAATATGTACATTTTTTAAGCTTGAATGTTAATTTCTTAAAATAGGAAGAAAGCAGTGTGCTAAACATTCCTATCTCAAGGTCTACTTTTTTTCCAGGGAGCTTTGGACCAATTTAGACTAAGTAGGAATGAAGTGCAGAGTTAACCTGGATGACAAATCCGAGAAGTGAGTGAGTTTGGTTTTTAAGCATATCATTTAAATCAACATCACCACCACTTGCAAAATTGATGGTGATGGGGGGGGGGGAAATAAATACCAGGCGCGTCGGCAAGTTGCGGATTCTCTCGCGAGAGTTGCGCACCACTACAGACTATGGAGACGCGAGCTGCTGCCTGAATTCTAGTTTCCATTGCTAAGGAGAGGACAGCATCGTCCTGCGGAAAACTCACTGGCAGACAGTGTTTTTTTCTTTTTGTCAAGCTTTTAAAATGAAGGTGTCGAGCAGCGTTTGAGCGTGGAGGCTTTTGAGCTCCGGAGAGAAAAAGCTTTGGGCATGGGCGTCGATCCCCGTCCTGGTGCGTCCAGAGAAAAGAAACCGCTTCCATATGGGGGAGAGAGAGGAACAGAGAGAGCGAGAGAGAAAGCTCGGGGGTGCTCCGTGCAGACTCAGGAAATAAGTCGCCTGCACGCAAATGAATCCGTAATCAGCGATTAAAGCAAAACCATTCGTGTGTGAACCATCCACTTTTCTTTTCTTCACAAATGTCCCCGGGATGTGCTGGAGCATCCCGGAGCTTCAGTGAACCACTAGCCCAGGCTGAGGTCCTCTCCTCCTGGGCCGGTGGTGGTGGGGAACAAGAGCCAGCAGGTCGGGCCAGGCTCCACTGCTGCTGCTGCTGCTGGAGGAGGAGGACTAATGAAAGGGGATACCCCGAGGGACCAGTGTGCATGTCTCACCGCCGGGTGATCAAACGTGATGTGCGGACAAGCAATCCCGGATCAAACCCACTACTCCATCGCTGTTGCTGCAAGTTCTCTAATAAAGCTACTGGGACGAGAGATACGGTTTTAAAAAGTAGGCTACTGACCCCTAAATGTTCCCCTGCCGCCGCCTGCCTTTAGGTGCGACAGAGGCACAGAAACACTCCGACCTCCACCGACATGGATAAACTCACCGTGATATCAGGATGCCTCTTCCTCGCCGCAGATATCTTCGCCATCGCCAGTCTCGCCAACCCGGACTGGATCAGCACCGGAGATGCAGCTGGTAGGTTGTTGTTGCTATAGGCTGGCACTTTGTCCTGAAGTGGAGTTTTGTTTTTGTTTTTCTATTTGCTTGTGGTTATTGTGTATCAGTGTATGAGTGAAGTTCAGTTGCGAAATGAAAATCCAAATCTAAAATCTCATATGTCCATCAAGATCAAGGTTTAAGGCCTTGCAGACAACAGTTATATATGCTACAAATCCGTGCCAGGTGTCAAGGAAGGTGCCATGATTTTAAGCCATGTGAATCAATTGAATTTTTTTTAAAACTAGCTTTTATTTGAACACCTTCATCCCTTTGATTTTAGGTATCCCCTCGGGGAGACTCAGTGACCACCAGGTTGGGAATGACAGGTTTAGTTGACTGCAGAGAAATGTCACATTGAAGTGAATGAGTGGCCACAAAAGAAGAAAAGAAAAGATAACACTGCAACAATGCAGATTGTATAAGAGTGCAAAATGTGTCTCCTGAGTTCAGCAAAGGACAAGAAATTTAACCGAGGTCCCAAAGTTTAAATGCTAAAAAGTATCAAAAAAATATGTCTTGTGAGTGGTGTCACCCTCTACTGATATGCCCCTATGCTGTCAGTTTAGTGCACAGGAAACTTTAAAGTCCCTAAAAACAAACCTTCTCCATCAACTTATTGCTGTTTGCCATAAAGTCCTGTATGAAAAACACAGTTTCCCACCGGAGCAGATGTGTTGTTGCTTTTTACATGGGAGATTTCTGTAGGCTATCTTTGCTTCTTTTCTTATTGATTTGCTATGTAATATAGCCTAATGACATATATATCCCAATCATGTGGCAATATGTTTAACCACAGCCAATAAAATCAACAATTTGGTCCCCCATTAGGCAGATTATTTTAGAATTTTATAAGATTAGAGAGTGTTAAATCATCTTTTTTTTTATGATCACAGATTATTATCTTCCTGGTCCAAACCTGGGAACTACATTACCCACAACCCAACTCGCCTGTTGACAGCTTGGTCTGAGATTTAGGTGTGTTATGCAAGTAATAAGCCTGTAAACTAATGTAGCTTTGTGCTGCTAGCAAGGATACAGAGCGCCCTATAGGTCTGGTATTAGCGCACTACTTTTCTTTTCTACCAAAGTGACATTAATTGAGTATAGCCTATATTTATCGGTTTTCAGACCGCTCCCTCTCCAGCCTAAGTTTGGTTTTCTGAATAGTAACTTTGATTGTTTAGTTTCAGGTACAGTGTGAAATATCTGAGTATTTTTCAGAGAATTTACAGAAGAAACGGTGGCCTTCAATGAGAAAAAAGCTAGTTACTAAAGATGGCATCATCCACTACTCTTCTTTCTACGATACCAAGTGATGAGATTGAGATGTTTTAGTTATTTATTCTGTAGTACTTATTCTTCACCTTCCAACAGGTGTATTTCCAGGAGATACACCCATATATACAAATGCACAAGGCCGTTAAGTTTGTCCATTCTGTGCTACTGTAGTAACATGGTGGTTCAACAATGCGGCGCACCCCACTCCTATGTAGATATAAATTGCACATTCTAAGATAATAAAACAATTTTATCATTATTTTCAAGCAATTGTACACCAATTCAAACCTGTTAATGAATTTAATAGTCATTTCTACATATGTTGTCATATATAAAACATTAAAAAAAATTCTACACATACCTTTAATTGTATGGAAAACACTCACTCAAGATTAAAATCATATTTCAGGGGCTTCAAATACATGTAATATGCACCACACATATAAAGATTTGTTGTTTTAGTCATGTTTTGGCATCTGACATCAGACTCAACAAATGCTGTTCTTGATTAAAATTGTTGCCAATAATTTGTTGTCCTTTATGATCATATTACAGTACAGCCAATATCATAATCATACTATCAGCTGAAAACAGCAGTCAACCAAAGCACCACAGTCTCCTTCTTACAGTCAGTTGCAAATACAATAATATATACAGATTCAAAGTCTACAGCTAAACATTGACCAAGACTGATGCAACAGACAAACAAAGCAGCACTACAGTATATGCACAGCCTAATGCTACAGGGGAGCAGAGATAAGTGCTCAACAACAGGCATTCTGAGTGCCTGTTACAGGGTTTAATTTGTTGTAGAACTGACTGCAGCTGCAAGTTGAGTACATAACAAGCAGTGTTTAAGTTGCATAATTAAATGAGTTACCACCACGCAACACATCTTTTTCTTTTATTGTCATACATAGTACAAAATGGACTGAAGTTCAGAACGACTTGCCCCTTGTAGTACACAACAGTTTGGAATGACCACTACCTACTGTACTAAACGCCCTTTGTTCCAGTTTAATTAGCCGAATAGTAATTACCTTAAAGGCAGGAAGTGTTGTTTAGGAATGAAGAGATGAAGGTAATTGGGTCTCCTGGGAGAGTAATGTTTCCCACCTGGAGAATGAAAGCCCCTCAGGCTCAGCCATGACGTGCTTTATTTTGACTGCGAGTGCTGCTGAGTGTGAAAAACACAACAAGAGTCATTGTATTTCATATTTTTTGATATATTTGTTTAGTTAGCTCTCTAGTTTTTTTTGAACACCCAGAAGTAGAAGGGTGGAGAAAACAAGCAAAAAGAATAAATTTTGAGATTTATTGTAACACTAGTTAGCCCAAGCCCACTGTGACTATGCAGTTTGATAACTTCTTATCAGTCATATCATGATTATTCAGAATCCCTGTAGTTTATTATAGCGGCTGTTCAAACAGTCATGTTCTTTGCACAGTTCATAGTGCTTTGCATGTCTGTTAGCACTGTGTGTGTGTGTGTGTGTGTGTGTGTGTGTGTGTGTGTGTGTGTGTGTGCGTGAGTGAAGCTGTGCACCTTATTGGAAGTGTGCTCAAGTGTTGTGTTGAGAAATTTGAAGCATCGTCTGTGTGTTTAGAGTGTTTCTGAGTTTACGAAGTGTTCAATAAGCACAGGTTAAGGATGGTCCCTTGTAAAACACACACACACACACACACACACAAAATATTTGCAAGGCTGCACACTGAGGCTGTGGCAAACATCTGATGTCACAGCTGACAGGCTCACGCAGCAAACAAATAAAATCAATGCCATAAGGTGGTTGGGACGGGAATCCCCACTCACAACCACCAGATGCGGTCGTACATCATTTGTTAAGGGGCAGATTCCGTATGTATTTCATTTAGTTAACGCGGATTCTCAATGATATGATTTGCTGAGATTTCTGGTTGGAATAGTAGGCTCTGTTTCAAAGTGTCATTTCTGAAACAATCTGTTGGCACTATGCTTCTTAACCTTTGTTGCTTGTGGATGGTTTGTGACCTGGCCCATATTTAAACTTTTATGAACAGGTTGTGAACGAAATGTTGCATTCTTGATCCCTGGACCATCAGGATAAACTCTCCAAGCCCCTCAAGGGCACTGAAACCAGCTGGTCCAGTTGAGCTGCTCAGATTAGAGTCTGGAGGATTGTAACAATGTGTAAGTACAGTGTAACTAGGTGAGTTTATAACTGCTTGGAAAGGAGTACACGTGCTCAGTGAACTCCCTGCAAATAACAAATAACATAACAAAAACTCAATGAATAACATATGTTAAATAAGAACATAGTATTTGGAGTTGGGGGAGTTTCTAAAACCTGACACAAAAGTATTTTAAGAAAAATAAAACATGACTATTTCCAACTGATTCTATCTTTTATTAGTTTGGGCACATTGTGATCTTGTCAGGACTCTATGGGACCGTCTCATCACAGATATCCCATGTATAACATCACCGATCTTTGAACAAAAGCTTGTTGTAAAAGTATTATAATTGCACCAGACACCAGACCACAAGCGCCCCCCTCGATTCCCTGTGCAATACAGTAGTAGTAATGTACAGTAAGTACCCTATATCTTTTCCCTGCGTTTACTTTCACATTTACAGTGCGTTCGAAATTATTATGCAAATGAGATTTTCTGAGATTTTCCTAAATAGTCGATGCAAATGACAGTCAGTATAATTTTCAAGTCATCAACCGTTAAAGTATGATTCAAATTTTATTGAACAAACCTCCAAATGAAAACGGTATTTTTTTCAAAAATAAAAAACTCAAAATGCACTGTTCCAAATTATTATGCACAACAGAGTTTCAAAACATTGTATAGGTTGTAAAGAAATAAAAATGGTCATTTGTTGAATTTGCAGGATGTGAAGGTCATATTTAGTGAAATCAAAAGCTATTTCAATCAAAAACATCTTAACAGGCCAAGTTACATGTTAATATAAGACCCCTTCTTTGATATCACCTTCACAATTCTTGCATCCATTGAACTTGTGAGTTCTTGGAGAGTTTCGGCTTGAATATCTTTGCAGGATGCCAGAATAGCCTCCCATAGCTGCTGTTTTGATGTGAACTGCCTCCCAACCTCATAGATGTTTTGCCTGAGGATGCTCCAAAGGTTCTCAATAGGGTTGAGGTCAGGGGAAGATGGGGGCCGCACCATGAGGTTCTCTCCTTGTATGCCCATAGCAGCTAATGACACAGAGGTATTCTTTGCAGCATGAGATGGTGCATTGTCATGCATGAAGATTATTTTACTACGGAAGGCACTGTCCTTCTTTTTGTACCACGGAAGAAAGTGGTCAGTCAGAAACTAAACATACTTTGCCGAGGTCATTTTCACACCGTCAGGGACCCTGAAGGGGCCTACCAGCTCTCTCCCCATGATTCCGGCCCAAAACATGACTCTTCTACCTCCTTGCTGACGTCGCAGCCTTGTTGGGACATGGTGGCCATTCACCAACCATCCACTACTCCATCCATCTGGACCATCCAGGGTTGCACAGCACTCATCAGTAAACAAGACTGTTTGAAAATTAGTCTTCATGTATTTCTGAGCCCAGTGCAACCGTTTCTGCTTGTGAGCATTGTTGAGGGGTGGCCGAATAATAGGTTTATGCACAACTGCAAACCTCTGGAGGATCCTACACCTTGAGGTTCGCGGGCCGGGACTCCAGTGGCACCAGTGGCTTCAAATACCTTTCTGCTGCTCTGTAACGGCATTTTAGCAGCTGCTCTCCTAATCCGATGAATTTGTCTGGTAGAAACCTTTCTCATTGTGCCTTCATCTTCACAAACCCGTCTGTGCTCTGCATCAGCCACAAATCTCTTCACAGTACGATGATCACACTTAAGTTTCTGTGAAATATCTAATGTTGTCATACCTTATCGAAGGTATTGCACTATTTGACGCTTTTCGGCAGCAGAGAGATCCTTTTTCTTTCCCATATTGCTTGAAACATGTGGCCTTCTTAATAATGTGGAACGTCCTTCTTAAGTAGTTTTTCCTTTTATTGGGCTCACATGGCAAACTAATTATCACAGGCGTATGAGATTAATTTCAATGATCCAAGGCATCCTGAGACACAATATCATACATGAGTTTAATTGAAAAACAAAAAATGTAAAGTTTATGACACTTCAATCCAATTTGCATAATAATTTTGAACATGGTGTATGTCTTCAAATATGTCTCCTTTATGCCATTCCATTAAAAACAAAATCCATGTAGGGAAAATGTAATCCACTATTTACATTGTCCCCCCCCTGCCCTGCCGTATCAAAGGATACATTGAGAGGGAACAGGATGTCCTGTGTACAGGCCAGGGCCGGGCTAGGGTCAGCCGGCAGGAGGATATGGTTCAGTTCAGTCCCCATTTTCCCCTTTAGCCTGGTTCTGGTATTTTCAGAGCAACATTCTTCATTGGGAACCGGAGACAAACGTTAAATATTTAAAGGGCTGATTCAATTTTCATGGCGTGATGGATATGGGGCATCATTATGTGGGAGATGGTGGCAACTAGTCTTTTCAATTTTCTCAGTGAATGAGCATGAATTCAAATTAGTTGTCTCTTCTGTTGCGTTGTTGCATATTTCTAAGGTCCCTAATCATACGTGTACATCTTTTATACCGTGTTTAGATTGAAAAGCGTTAAATGTAAAGTGAGGGAATAATGTCTTTGTAAGTAGCAGTAGTTTATTCAAAAACAGCATATTTTATTTAGTTTTTTTCTTTCCCATAACAAGATGTCTCAGCAGCCCCCTGTGTTTTTCCTTCACTGTTTGATGATATTGGTTACTTGTAGTAATTTCGTCCGGCGTCATGCATCATGTTTATTCTACACTCGCTGTGTTTAAATTGCCCTGAATAAATCCATAAAATGAATGAAGATCTTTCTTCTTGGCGGCCAGGCACTAACGGCTCGCTGCAGATAATAAGTAAGAAAAAGGAGGAAGACAAAAGAATAAATGAAAGTGTGGGAGGATTTAATTCAGCATTCATGTGCTCTGTGTTGTGTGGTAGCTTCTGTGTAGTTTGACTGGAATGCCGAGTGAAGCTGATGTGGCCTCTGTTGGTGCTCTGAGCGTGTGTGTGTGTGTGTGTGTGTGTGTGTGTGTGTATATGTTTCATGCAGAAGCCCCCCTACCTTATATTACAGCACCCATCCGAGACAGGATGGGTGCCATTTGATATGGGGGTCATTGATCTCTTTATTTGAGTCTCGGTTCTTCTTGCAGTTTCTCTCTCTCTCTCTCTCTGATGCATTATGCGTTCATGCCTGAAGCCTGGACCAGTTTGACGTCATACGGTAATCACTGGGGGTCAGTGCTGCCCCCTGGCACACAGCCCATCAGAGTGTTTCCATAACGACCGGTTGCTCGGCCCCTTGCTCGCTGTGTTGACTAGAGGGACCCCTGGGAGGTCATCATGTCCTCATACAGCCCTAGTCGACATAAGAACACATGTCATGTGTTGCTGTGCATTAGAGCTGAGAAGGAAAATGCCAGCTACCAGTATGGCTGCGATTCATATAATGGATTGAATGTGCAGTAGACTGTATTATTATTATTATTATTATTATTATTATTATTATTATTATTATTATTATTATTATTATTATTATTATTATTATTATTATTATTATTATTATTATTATTATTATTATGTGCCACTTCCTGCACTTTTTGTACTGGCTGATATGCCATCTGGGATGATGCATTACTTACTGTGGAGTCAGGGCTAAGTATCTGTTTCTTACACAAACCCTTCATCTATTCTGAATGGGGTTGAAAGCCCTGAGAGCCCCTTTTTACATTAAAGTTACTATAAACATTATTTATATAGTAATGTATCAATTGACAATGTAGTACAAGAGTGACAATAAGAAACTGGTCACTCATCATGATGAACCTGCAGAGAATTGTCAAAACATTCTGCAGCTCGTCTCACCTTTATAGAGATGTATAGTGAGTTTTGGTGAATTGCAACAACTTTGCTGTTTTGGTTAACTCTCATCGTTATCAAAGCGAGTTGATTTTGGCTACGGCAGGCAGCTGTTTTTGATTAAGAAGGTCTAAAATACCCATCGCAGTTAGAGACTAGCAGCTGGTGGCGAATGATTTAGCAGCGTAAAAGACCAAATATTTCCCATTGGAGTTGGCAGGGACCAAAAACAGAGAATGAAATGCAGTGTTCAGAGTTCAGACCCACTTCAAAGCAAAGACACAAATACAAAAATACCTGTTCTTTGACAGAAAAACACTTGAGAATTTTTTTTTTCTTTGATCATTTCTTGTCAGCCAGTAGAACTTAATGTCCACTATCAGCTTAGTTGAAATCTGGATGATTCCCATGGTGTAGGTAGAGGGATATACAGTACACACCTGTAAAGAATCAATAAATGGCACTTGTTACTAATATTTTGGGAAATGAAAGACTGAAGCCAAAGAGAGTAGATTTGTGTGGCTTTGTATGAGCTTGCTCTCCAGTAGAGTTTGGAAATGAAGCTCCTCCTTCAGACTACTGACTCGGATTGTGTTGCTTTATTTTGTTGTTGTTCTCAACAGAGAGATTTTGAATTACATTTTTAAAACTGATGTGTCTTTAATCCATTACAGGCTCTCTGACGGTGGGTCTGGTCCGGCAGTGCCAGACCATCCACGGGCGAGAGCGTGTCTGCAGCTCTCCGCGGCTGCCCCCGGAGTGGATCACCACACTGTTCTTCATCATCCTGGGCATCATCTCCCTCACCGTCACCTGCGCTCTGCTGGTGATGTCACGATGGCACCGTGAGGCCGCGCGATACGCCCGATGGGTGGCCTTCACAGGGAGTAGGTGTTCACTGTCACCTTTTATCTTCTCCCATTCAAAAACCCATTCGAGCTTATACAGTACAAATAACCTTTTGAAAGTGAGAGGTGCTACTTGAGAATCTCCCGTGGAATAAATGGAGCTCTTAGTCCTTGGTAATTATGTACTGAGTGACTGCAGAGGAGCTTCCTAATTGATGTGCCGCATTCTATTTTTACAGCAAAGAGACAGGGTTTGTCCATTAGAGGGGACCAGGGCCAGTATTCGTGCTTCACTCGGCTCTAAACAAAATAAATTATGAGGCAGGTTCCATCAATACTGGGAACAGGGACAGTTTTTTTTTTTTAGGTCCAAGGACAGTTTTTCCCCACACACATTTTAATACCTGAAAGCATGTCTTAAAGGTTAGTGAAGTAAAGTGTTTTTGTGGTTGACCTGGAAAACAAAATATTTCATATTTATATAATATGAAACAAGAGTTAGGTAGCCTGGTCGACAGCAGTGGTTTTTTAAACTTTTTTTGTGAGACGGTCCCCCACAGCCATTTGCCCTCAAGTATCCGTAATATACTGTACGTAATCAATCTATTTTTAACCTTTAATACTTTTTATAGCTAACAAAAACTGTACCTTAAGTAAATTCCTTTTAAGCTAATTATTTTAACCGTTTCACTCCTCTTAGCTAGTTAACTGTTTATCCATCACTTTTATGCCTATTCTTTTATTTAGCTAACAATATGAACATTTTATCCATTTCTTTTAAGCTAACTATTTCAAAGCTCATCCATTTTAGCTAATGATTTCAGCTGCTTTAACTCCCTTTAACTTTTTTCCCATCACTTTTGGCTAACCGTTTATACCTATGCTACCTTGCTTCATAACAAGTTTTCATGCACTCTCAACACGCAATGTTGAGGTATTACAGCTGACTTGATTTCTAGCCGTAGGCCTATAACTTTAACTCGACGTCATTGAAAATGAGGGTCACCCCTCAATTGGTCTCTCGAGGATAAATAAAAGTTAAATTAAAATGAAATGAAATATTCTAAATTCAAATCACAAATTCCTTCAAATTTGTTGAGCTACTGCAGCCTAGCCTACTCCACAGTCTTTCCTGCTACCTCTGGATGTGAGTCACTGGTCTCTAGAGGATGCTAATGGTCTTCTTTCTGTCCTTCTGTCTTTCCCCTGTCCCAGTGGTCCTGTTCTGTATGGCTGCCCTCATTTTCCCAATCGGCTTCTACATCAACGAGGTCGGAGGACAGCCGTATAAGCTCCCCAACAACACAGTGGTGGGCTCCTCCTATGTCCTGTTTGTTCTGTCCATATTCTTCACCATAGTGGGACTGCTGTTCGCCGGGAAGGTGTGCTTGCCAGGCTGACGTACACTGGTCCTGACTCTATGCGCGGCAGCGTTGGAAGTATCATTGAAAGCGGAACAAAATTGACAAGCATCCTGTTTGTGTTTTTTCCATTTGGATGAATTGGAACTGAAATCATTATGTTCCATGAGTTTCTACGGAGATGGAGTACAGGCACAGAGAGAGGCCTGAAATGGTCGTCCTCAACGTCCGTGCTGAGCCACGAGTGTGAAGTAGTGAACCACACAGGAATATTTACAAAACCTGATGGAAATGGATTGAAAACATCAGGACTTTCAAGGGAACCCTACGGTTTGATAAATAGTCTTATGTTTTAAAACCAAAATGACAGCTCTGTTCTTCTTGTCCCACAAACCAAGGTGCATATATTGCGATGAGACTGATGTCAGGCCATGATGATGACCAAAGCACCAAATAGCTCGGCCATTCACCTCCAGTGTGATGGGTGGAGGCTCTTCCCTGGCCTGACCACAGCCATGTGGAACAATCTCTTAATACAAACCACGTTTCTTGGCACATTTTATTTATTTGTTTGAACTGTTTCAGTTTTATTTTGTAAAGATATTGTTTCTTTATTAAAGGGCCTTATGAATCCCAGAGTTTGGATCACTTTGCCTTAAAGAGCTGTTAACCTTAAATGAACTATTAAGATGGTTGAGGGTCACGGGATATAATCTAAGAAAAAGAAAATTGGGATACCTGTTATAAATGGGCTATCAGCGCTATCTGTCCAAATGATCGGTAGGCCTACTGGCCAACTTTCAAAGCTTGTCAGTGGAGCTGTTCATTGTGGGGGGTGGAGGAGGGTGACTTAATGTTGTATCCACGGACATGTTGCAGCAAGATGAGCTTTTGTCTGTCCATCTAAACCTTTAACAGTATTGATTGATAGTTCTCAGAACTGGAGCAAGACCCATGACATCCCGCTGGTCTCAGCTTTTTATCTTTAGTGATGTAGAGAATGTTCTGTTCACCGCCCTGAGAAGTTCCTGTTGTTAGAACACTGAATTAAATGACTAGCTTGTTTTATACCAATGGGTGTTGGATGTCTGAATCATTTCTCTGTATAAACGAACAGACAAGACATTCTGTGTCATTTTCTATAGAAGCACTGTGATGTTCATGAATGAGCATGGATGATCTCATCTCAATAATAAAAACTCTTTGGAAAACTGAGTGCCTCCTCAATTTGTTTCAACGGTTTCTCTAAAACAGCTGACGGTGTAAGAGATGCAGACAAGCTAGCAGAAATTAATAAGCCTTAGCACACAAATATTTGTTTTCTCCATTGGAAAAAATTGCACCAAAGCCGTTTTTCTGTGATTTTTCTTTTTAAACTTCATATCGTGTTAAAAAAGACTTTAAATCTTTTCACAATCATTTAATAAGATTGAGCATCTCAAGGTTACAGCGCTCGTTTTTTTTTCAAATGTAGCATTTTTGGTCCTTAATGTTTATGGGTAGCGAGGCAGAGCTCTTTGAGGGGAGCAGCATCTCCCCCTCACTTCCCATACTTCATCCAGGGGATTCTTAGGTTGCCATGGGAACATTTTCAAACACTTGTTGGTGGATGTGAGTTACAGGTGTCAACAAGCACCAGGAACTGCTGAAGGTTACATCCCACTCAAGTGCTCATATTGACTTTGACCTTCAAATGAATCCTAAAGTCAAAATTGCTTCCATTGAGAGCCACAGACATATTTTTAACGAAGTGCATCTACTTTTTTACATTTTGACAGAGGCCTAGTGTATGTTGTTGTCATTGTTCTGGCAACAAACAAAGCAGGAGGAGAGATATGTCCACTGTGGGAACATTTCCATATTTAATTGGCAGGGAAAAAAAACATTTAACAACTGACATTTGTTACAGAATCTGCCTTTGGAGTACGACTTTTGCATGCGGGACATTTAATACCAACAATACCAACACTCATTAAAGTTTAACCTGAAAACATGGAACAAACCTAGGGCACAATGACTTGCTGTATTTCTTACACTGTGAAATTTCAAAATCCACAAACAAATACAGTTCGCCTCAAATTAATGCATTAAAGCATGATTTAGAAATAGGTTCTTTTTTATAATACTATGAGAACAAAATGTATGTATAGAGTTAAACTAACAGGGATCTTGAATTGTTAGCTTGTTAGTTTAGTTTGGCAGATGTAATGACTTCCGTAGGCTAATGATCATGATCAGTGGCTATGAGGAACCACCCCTATTCTCACCACAAGAGGTCGTACTTTGACACATTTAACTCAACACTTCACTTACTATAAACCACCAGAATGTCCATCTCCTATCCAAAGCAAATTGAAGGACGCTCAATTCACAACACTCTCTTTTTCACATCTTTTTCACACAGTCCGAAAGTTCTTTTGTTCAACCTTTTGTATTTTAGTCAAATCCGTATTTCCTTGTCACCTTAGTTCACAGGCAGTAAACACATGGCAGCTACCAACATACAGTTTCAGTCCGCGTTCTTGATGTGTGGGGTCCTTCACCCCACTTGTGTCAGGCAATGGTGGGCCTGCTGTGCTGCAGCTTGGCCATGCGTGCGGCAGTGAGCAGCAGTACACCGGTGAGGAGCTCCAGGCCGTAGGAGAGCCAGGCCAGACCCAGGGACCAGCCGAAGGAGGTCTGGATGTAGGCCAGACCCTCCTGCCCCACCTGCCTCTCAGTCTCTGCCAGGGCCTGGTACGAGTAGATGATGTAGAGGCTCACTCCACACAGGGTCAGCAGACCTGGAGAGAGATGCATCACGTGCATAAAGGCACACACACACACTTTTTTTTGGGCTATATCCGCTAACGTGTGGCTCAAGTTAAGACATGAGAGTTGCTTTATTTTATTTACTCAGATTCTTGTCAGGTAGAGCGATGTTTTCACAGCCTTCACTTTGAATGTAGTGCTTTATACAGAGTGGATCTGAGCAGTGGCGGAGCCAGGAAATTTTCATTGGGGTGGCCAGGATGGGGTCAGTGATAATTTTTGGGTGGCAAGCACAAGGGCTTCGGTTTTGCTTCAACATTAGTGGGGGTCTGGGGGTACTCCCCCAGAAAAAAGTGTACTTCAAACATACCATTTTGTGCATTCTGGTGAATTTTAATGTACTTATTTATGCCTTCTATAGCCTATTTAATTATTATGGTGGACATGTCTACATTTCTGTTAAGGAAAAGACAACAAGCTCCCAGTGACATAAATATAATGTTATAAAAAGCAGTAAGGCTCTCAGGCATCTGTTTCACTTTCAAATATTTACTCTACTGTATTGTTCAAAACATTTTTTAGGACACTATTCATGACACAGCAGCAGTGTGAACTATTATGACTCTTTACATTTTGAAATCATAGGGGAATATGTAATGTATTAACAATTAGGAGATATATCAATGTTTCAACATCCTAAACTGTTATTTTTACCTCTTTCGGGGGAATAGGGTTGTCTTTCTTACTTTTTGAGGGGGAAAAATGTATCTCTTCTGATTATTGGGGTGGGGGGGGGGACATCCCCTGTGCCCCCTCCACCTGCTCCCACCTCCCCAAATCTACGCCTATGGGCAAGCATGTGTCTGTGAGTTGCTGAAAAAAACTGCACCACAGCTGCCACCGAAATGTTCAGACTTCAGAATTTGCATCAAAGCCCTAATGATCATAAAAACAAGATGCTTTATTTAAACTATGTCCATGTTTAGGTGGTGATTGTATTTTTTTTCGGTTGTACTGAAACTAACGGAGGGAGTCAGGCGGCTCACTCAGGCATTTCCTCTTGTTGCGCTGTCAGTTCGCAATGCCGATGTAGGTGTCACTACCCGATCTGTCCGACCTACCCGATCTGTCCTCACGGAAGTGTTTTTCGCGCTCTTCCGGGTTGGAAAAACTACGGCAACACCACTTGGAAATACAGCAGGGGCATACAGTGTTAAACTGTACACAATTTAAAAGCTTGATAGCAGCTCTTAGCTGCGTAGCGAGTAAGCTAACTAGATAGATGGTGTGAAACTAACAACTTTTAAAAGATCGCGATTGCGATAGCTTAGCAAGTATGCTAACTAGAGAGATAGATGGATTTATTTATTTCTCTATATGTAAGGTTTCAATACGTTTTTTACGTTAGCCTTAATCGCGATAGCTTAGCAAGTATGCTAACTAGAGATGGATGGATTTATTTATTTCTCTTTATGTAAGGTTTGAATACGTTTTTTACGTTAGCCTTGTAGCAATCTCTCATTAACCGAAAGGTTCATTCACCCGTGTTCCTGTCCCGTTGTCTCCTAAATAATGTTTAATAAAGATAATTGATTGTGATACTTCAGTGTCCTCCTCGTTTTGTGTCCATACATAATTGTTAAGGTGCTCTCTATCTCCTCTAACCCAGAGGCAATGGTTTATTACAGTAGTCATCTCTCATTATGTAAGATTAAATTATTTTTTTCTTTTCTACACTTGGTTTGCATTTAAAGTTTAGCAAGATTTAACCACCGTGTTAACCCTGTTTGATTGCTAAATTAAATATTTATTTAATATTACTATAAACATTTAACAATACAAAAGGAGTATTTTAGTTAAATGTACTCTAGCATGTATTTTAAGAAATATAAATACTATTTTATGTGTTATTTTATTAAAAGAACATCTATCCCTGGGTTAACTGTTATTTTATTTTACATCACTGAACAAAATGTATTTAGTGGGAGTTTCATCATGATATTTATCAGTTAAAACCATTGATAGTATATAAAACATTTAAAAGCGTAGCTCTGATGTACAATTTCCAGCACCTGTAGCCTTGCAGTACGTAATTGACTGACCTTTTGTAGTGTTTTGCAGCGCAGTGGAACAGCAAATGGTGATTTCAATAGTCAACAAGTAGATACATGCTCATAATGCTCATATCATTCTGTCCAGTTATAAATTAACTCAAGACAAGGCAAGTTTATTTGTTTAGCACAATTCAGACACAAGGCCATTCAAAGTGCTTTACAGGGTCATGAAATACATCAAGATTAAAATACATCAAGTATAGAATACACATTAGAAAAGTGAATAAATAAATATGAATAGAAATAAAACATTTAAATCAAATAAAAAATGACAGGTTAAAAGGGAAACAGAAAAGTCTTCAGATTTAAAAGGAGCTGAGAGTTGCAGCAGAACTCAAGTTTTCTGGGAGTTTGTTATTCAGAGATTTGGTGCATAAAAACTGAAAGCTGCTTCTCCTTGTTCTAACTCTGGGGACTATAAGTAGACCTGTCTGTCTGTCTGCCTGCCTGCCTGCCTGCCTGTCTGTCTGTCTGTCTCCTTGTTCTAACTCTGGGGACTGTAAGTAGACCTGTCCCAGACGACCTGAGGGCTCTGGACGGTTCATTATTACCTTTTAGAATATTAGTGTGTGGGTATTTCAGTCAGTGCAAGACAGATTGCACCCTCCCATTTCCCTTCTCTCTGATTACATTTTTTAGGTATGTATGCTCTCCCAAATCCATGGGTGTTGCCTAGGGCAGAGTCCATATTTTCTTTGAACCCATGTGCGGGCTAGTGGGAACATCTGCGTAGAATATTTTCCGCCTCTTCGTGGAGGTGCTCTACAGATGGGTTTGGAAATAATCCAATAGCTGGGATCACAGCAGCTCCTGTGATACCCTCACATTGGCCTAGGCGTTGTAATCTTCCTCAAGTGTCCTTAACAAAAGATAACAAGTTACAGCAGTGGCAGAAAATATTCAGAATGGCCTATCTTAGTTACACACTATCATGTGAGTTTTGGCCCTACCTTCGGTGGGTGCAGGGTAAGTCGGCGGGGTAGCCTAAGAATAGGCTGAAGTACTCCTGCTAGAAGTGATGCTCCCAAACTTAGTATAACAGATGAACTACGCTTCACTGATGTAGTTGACTTGTTTATTCCTCCTTAATTGGCTTCATCAACATCACCGTGAAAAACTAAATGAATACAAAAACAGAAATACTGTAAGTACACAGAAATACAGTATACATGTTATAAAAATAAACAAAATAAAGAAATATACAGTGTGCGCCTTCTTTATCAATATTCAGGAGAGTTAGCTTAACATATTTTTGTCCGTCATTTTCCATCCACTCTGGAGTACCGCGACAGCGTAACTGACAGCCTTTTTATATCTCTCTCGTGAAAACAAGTGACCCAAACGATATCCATTCTCTGTAAACCCTAGAGATGATTGTGCCTGAAAATCCCATAGATCAGGAGTTTCTGAAATACTCAGACCAGCCCGTCTGGCACCATCAACATTGCCAAACCATTCCATTGTAGATCTGGCTGTATGTTTAGGGTCATTGTCCTGCTGGAAGGTGAACCTCCACCCCACTCTCAAGTCTGTTGCAGACTCTAACAGGTTGTGTGCCCTGTATTTGGCTCCATCCATCTTCCCATCACCTCTAACCAGCTTCCCCGTCCCTGCTGAAGAACAGGACCCCCAAAGCATGATGCTACCACCATGTTTCACAGTGGGGATGGTGTGTTCAGGTGTGAGTTTCCCACCACACATTGCATTTTACAAAAACTTCAATTTTGGTCTCATCTGACCAGAGCATCTTCCTCCAACCCTTGCCACAAACCATTAGGGGGACACAGCATATTCAGATGAGACCAAACTTGACGTTTTTGGCCTAAATGCAAAATGCAATGTGTGGCGGAAAACTAACACTGCACATCACCCTGAACACACCATCCCTACCGTGAAACATGGCGGTGGCAGCATCATGCTGTGGGGATGCTTTTCTTCAGCAGGGAAGAGGGAAGCTGGTTAGAGTTGATGGGAAGATGGATGGAGCCGAATACAGGGCAGAAAACCTGTTAGAGTCTGCAAAAGACTTGAGACTGGGTGGACAACTACCCTAAACATACAGCCATATCTACAATGGAATGGTTAGATCAAAGCATAGTCATGTATTAGAATGGCCCAGTCAAAGTCCAGACCTAAATACAATTGAGAATATCTGGAAAGAATTGAAATATCCAAATAGACTTGGAGCTGTAATTGCAGCGATAGG
Organism: Hyperoplus lanceolatus; assembly: GCA_026929865.2. Lineage (NCBI taxonomy): Eukaryota > Metazoa > Chordata > Actinopteri > Uranoscopiformes > Ammodytidae > Hyperoplus > Hyperoplus lanceolatus. The sequence goes on along the minus strand of CM049411.1, from coordinate 18,462,706 downwards.
TGGTTCTACAACGTATTGACTCAGGGGGCTGAATACTTTTGCACGCCACACTTTTCAGTTTTGTATAAAAAAATTTTAAATCATATTTCATTGTCATTCCACTTCACAATTATGCGCCACTTTATGTTGTTATATCACATGAAATCCGAATACAATAAATGTACGTGTGTGGTTTTAATGTGACAAAATGTGGAAAAGTTCAAGGGGGATGAATACTTTTTCAAGCCACTGTATGTGCTTTTCCAGGTGGGCACAACAAACATGTCCACAATGTGAGCATCTTTTCCCTGTTAAGAGCAGTATTTATGACAATTTGCATCAAAATAAACCTACAAAGAACATGCAGCCTACCTAAAACATTTGACATAATGGGACTAAAACTAATTACCTGTCTCTGAGCAGCATCCCACACTATTTTCAAAGTGACTAAATACAGCAACATGTACAGTGCTGTGTGAAAGTTTGTGAACCCCTTGAACCTTTTGGAATTTTATTTATTTTTACCATTATTAATTAATTTTTATCAATACCAGTATTTTTTTTATTTGAAATAACAGATGTTTCTTTATCAATTCAATTTTTTTCTTTTCCAGAAATCAACTGTTAAAAGACATAAAACAAATGATTTGACAACTGTTGTATGTGCAAAAGTTTGTGAACCCTGAGCTGCATTGCTTAAATCGAGCAAGTAAACACAATCAGATGGGCCAAATTGAGTCATGAAATGGACCAATGTAGTGAGAGATCTTTAGGGAAGAAATTGGGCGGCACTAGATAAAACAGAGATAAAACCAGGTCAGTTTAGGCTCACCAAAGTGAACCCATACAGGTCAGACATGCTAAAAGGGGAAAAAAAATCTCAGAGGATCTCAGGAATTGAGTTGTGGTGCTGCACATTTGTCAGGGGACAGCTATAAATTATTTAAAAAAAAGTTTGAGCTCCATCGGTCCACCATGAGGCAAATCATCTACAAATGGAGGACTTTAAGAGTGACTGAACATCTGCCTAGAAGTAGACTTCCTTCAAAAATAACCTCAAGCGCCACAAGAAAAGTGATTTTTCAGTTAAAAGCCAACCCAAACATTACATCTAGTGATTTGCAGACCTCTCTTGCAGCATCTGGGACAGATGTACATGGTTCCACAATAAGAAGAAAACTATTTGCAGACCCATGGAGAAACTACATGGTCTAGATGCAGCCGCTTCCGCCTACCAGTGCAGCTCGGCCAGACATGCCAAACACGCCCATATCTGCCAAACACGCCCATATCGGCCAAAAACGCCCAAAAACGCCCATTGCTCGTTGCTATTGGTTGCTATGCGAAAACGCCCATTGCTCGTTGCTATTGGTTGCTATGCTGGCCTATGGAACGTCCATGGTTGCCACAGGGGGAAACAATACACAGCGCTCCTTTCACTTTGTGCTCAATTCACTTTGCAAACTAAAACAAAAACAAATAAGACATGCCTTTCAAAAATACACGCTTCTGTCTTTAAAGCCACGACTATTCTATGTCTATACGAGCTGTTTGTATAAAAAAAAAAATACGATCTGTTAGTGTTATAAAATTATTGTCGTGACGATGTCACTTCACATTCTGAACCTGAGTCACTGCCGCATACTCAAATTCCTGTACTACACCTAGTCATACATTTACAAACCGTTTTAACACGTTTTACATTTGAATAACCCTATGCATCATGGACATATAGAATCAAAGGCAAAAGCGGCTGCGGCCGCAGCGCATGTTGGGCTACGACCATATAGAGCAACAGGCGTTTTGGCCGATATGGGCGTGTTTGGCAGATATGGGCGTGTTTAGCATGTCTGGCCGAGCTGCACTGGTAGGCGGAAGCGGCTGCATCTAGACCCTTCTCTGGAGAAACGGAGCTCCACCGTAAATACGAAATTTCTTCTTCGTTTTTTTTTACTGGCGGCGATCACCCAGCGTTTCTTCTTCTTTTTGTTTTACTGCCGGCGTTCACCTAGCGGTGAAAAATAACACGACACAGTTTCCATCGGTTATGGTAGTAGACAGTAAAATAAATCAGTTTGTTAAGGGTCCCAAGTGGCCAGGACGGTGGTAAAAAGTAGATGTTGAGGTAGAAGATGAATGAAGCAACAAAGCTTTGTGTACATCTTCCGAAATCAGTCTTTTTAATTCACATTATCACATACAAATATAAACTCTTATAAATAAAACACAAAAAGTGCCACCACATTAAAATAAACAACACATTTTAAAAAATGGGGAGTGACAGTTTCCTTTGTAGATCCTGATTGATTTATTACCAGACCCATTGTCCTCTAGTGATCACAGTTTAAATTATTATATAATTTCTATATTCATATTAGGCTATTTAACGAGGCTCGTCTGTGACTTTGTGATCACGCAAGTGAACAGTAACGATCGCATGCAGCCGCAGAATGAGATAGGCTACATACAATACAATAGGTTTATTAATCCGAACACAGTTAGCATTAGCCTGCACTGCTGCAACAAGGCTCCAACTGACACTACCTAAAGGCTATTTACAGCTTCGTTTAAGAGGAAAAGACAAGCATTTGTTTCCAGGACTTCTAAGATAAAAGTTCAACTTTTTGTCTTTCATTTATAAGAGTTGATATTTGTATGTGACTGACCTACTTGTGATCATTGTGAATTAAAGAGACGGATTTCGGAAGATGTACCCAAAGCTTCGTTACTTCATTCATCTTCTACCTCAACATCTACTTTTTACCACCGTGCTGGCCACTTGGGACCCTTAACAAACTGACTTATTTTACTGTCTTTTATTGTCTACTAGCACCATAACCGATGGAAACTGTGTCTTGTTATTATTCACCGCTAGGTGAACGCCGGCAGTAAGTAGGTGCCTCTCAAAGAAGCCTCTGCTCTCAAAAAAGAACAAAACTGCTTGTCACAACTTTGGCAGAGAGCACCTGGAGATACCTGAAGTCTTATTCTGTGGACAGATTAGTCCAAAATTTAACTGTTTGGACATAACCAAAACCGCCATGTTTGGGCAAAAACGTAACTCTGCCTACCACCAAGAGAACCTTCTCCCAAGTGAAGAATGGTGGTGTCAAATTGTCTGCAAATCTCCAGAATGTTTGGGTTGGCTTTTACCTGAAAAATCCCTTTTCTTGTGGCGCTTGAAGATATTTTTGAAGGAAGTCCACTTCTAGGCAGATGTTAAGTCACTCTTAAAGCTCTCTATTTGTAGATGATTTGCCTCACGGTGGACCGATGGAGCTCAAATTTTTTTTATATGAATTTATAGCTGTCCCCAGACAAATGTGCAACACCAAAACTCTATTCCTGAGATCCTCTGAGATTTTTTTCCCCTTTTAGCATGTCTGACCTGTATGGGTTCACTTTGGTGAGCCAAAACTGGCCTGGTTTTATCTCTGTTTTATCTAGTGCCACCCAATTTCTTCCCTAAAGATCTCTCATTACATTGGTTTATTTCATCAATCAGTTTGGCACACCTGATTGTGTTTACTTGCTCGATTTAAGCAATGCAGCTCAGGGTTCACAAACTTTTGCACATACAACATTTGTCAAATAATTTGTTTTATGTCTTTTAACAATTGATTTCTGGAAAAGAAAAAAATTGAATTGATAAAGAAACATTTGTTATTTCATATAAAAAATACTGGTATTGATAAAAATGAATTAATAATGGTAAAAATAAATAAAATTCCAAAAGGTTCAAGGGGTTCACAAACTTTCACACTACACTGTATGTACTCACATTGGAATCCATAAGGCGACTTGAACCAGTCCAGAACTCTTCACGGGTGACACAGACTTCTCCATCCTTGATCATCAGCTAAAATCAGCTGATCATATATGACATAAATCCGCAACAACAACAAAAATCAGTATTATGTCATGAGTTAACCAAACACTTGATTAACCCCTCACATTCTGCATGCACATTCAGTTGGCCTTAGCCATATGTTCATGATTAGATGGATGTGTCAATTACCTGTTTATTCTATAGAGGACACAAGCCCTTCCTCCATTTGACTCCCGTCCATGCATAAGGATGGTCCGTGGATGGTTCCATTTCTATCAAATACTGATGGTCATGGTGAAACGCCACCCGAGTCAGTCCACGATCTGATAACAAACAGACCAGAAAATATTTGTCTATTGTGAAGCCATTTCAGATGTAAATATTCTTGCACATGGTATGTTAGATTTATCTATTTAGTTTTTGTTTTGTGCAATATGAATTTTAGGTTTACAGGTCTAATATTGTTATAAAGAATGCATCCCTAAAGCAAATATAATTTAACTCAATCCTGTGCATAGGATATAGTATTTTTTTCATATTCTATGCAATGTATAAGAGGTTAGGCTACAATAGCAAAGCACAGAGTAAGAAAAATATTGTACCAATTAAAACAATCTAACCTAATGCACCTTAAACCATGAGTGTTTATGAGCAGATAAATTTGCCTTGCATTAATGAAGGGTCAAATGTATAGGCTTCCTATGTTAATATCGTAAGTTGCAATTGCAAAAATGTACATCAGTAGTTGATGTACGCTGTCCCAAAAAAGATAACAATAATAAATATAATAAGCATTACAAATAACAAATACAAATACACAAGTAGAAAAGAGAAAATACAGTAAATAAACTTCAGTTTAGAAGTGCTCACATTTGGTCTGCCTTGAGCATTTTTTTTATTAGATGGATCTTAAAAGTTGAATTTGTAGGGCACTCAAGTGGCATTTACTTCCCTACTGAGAGAACAGTTTTGCCAAAAACAATAGATGACATATACACAGTAGGACAATACCATGCACACTCACCTGCAAAGCTGTGTTGATGCCATATTCCGCAGGCAGGTGGAGATCCCGATCGTCATGGTTATCGTTAAACTACACTACACCTTTTGTATTAGCCTATTTTATGTTTTAAGTAACACTATATCTAATTCTGTAATCAAGCAGGGTTACAACGATTCAACCTAGTATAAAATATCAATAAAAACAAAGTGTAAAAAAAGAAAATGTAATTTAAACTTACATAATGAGATGAAATCTGTAAGCCTAATGTAACAGTCAAATTAAACCTTTCATAAAGATAAATAAAACTATCTATCTATCTATCTATCTATCTATCTATTCATCAACCTATCTATAGTTAGCTCACTCGCTAAGCTAACGCGCTATCAGCTAACGCGATCTTTTAAATGTTGTTTGAGTTTTCACACTATCAATCTAGTTAGCTTACTCGCTAAACTATTGCTATCAAGCTTTTAAATGTTGTTTGAGTTTAACACTGTATGCCCCTGCTGTATTAACAAGTGGTGTTGCCGTAGTTTTTCCAACCCGGAAGAGCGCGAAAAACACTTCCGTGAGGACAGATCGGGTAGGTCGGACAGATCGGGTAGTGACAGTAGCCCTGCGTTCCAATACCCGTTCAACAGGCCCTCGTTCACTTGCCCTAGGCCAGTGGTATTCACTATTTTTTTCAGGAGAGCCGCACTGACAGGACTAAGTCAACAGGAGAGCCATTTTTACCGCAAAGTATCAAAACCTATAAATCCAGTCATACATAACATGCATGCTTATTAATATGTCATCACTGAACCAGTTTTCCCCAAACTGTGGGGGGAAACCCAGGCCTTAGGGGGGTCCGGGGGCATGCTCCCCCGAAGAAAATTTGGTACCTTTTAACCTAGAATGCATCAATCTGGTGCACTTTGAGAGGGAAATTAAGACTTGTGTGACTGTGTACTATTTTCTGGAATAATGTGGAGACACTGGGTAACATAATATGGAATCTATTGAAGAATAAGTTATTACTTTTTATGAAAATATTTGTAAAAAATGAATGAATTAAATATTATCAATCAAAACTAGTGTGTTCATAGAATACCCCCCTTCAATACATTTTTTTACCATTCAATGTAAAATGCATCAATCTGGTAAAGTGCACCAGATTAAAGGAAATTAAGAGGCTAATTCAACTGTGTCCTATTTGAGCTGTTTAGTATTATTTTCTGGAATAATTCAGAGGCATTGGGAACCCTGCCTGTGTAACACCCTGAAAAGGAGAGAAGTAATTAATCACGCTTGACACAGTGCTCTCTTTGTCGTGGCTTCGACAAGAATGTATTAATATTCCAAAGTATTTACATAGGTAAAACATTTTTTAAAGAAAATATCAAAACAGAAAATATACAATTTCTTCACATTTCAAATATGAACTTCACAGTCTTTAAACACGTTTTTTAACATTTACATAACATTTTAACCTCTCTTACAGGACACATTTTAAAGGAACTTTAAACCATTATGGCTATGAACTTGAAGTAAATTCTCTTTTAACTGTTTTAATTGCTTATTGTGCTTATTACAATAATAGATTTTTTATACAATCAACAAAAATCAATCTATTACACCTGAACAAAGTGAATATAGTTTAGCCAAAACACAAGCAGATTTTTTTTTATTGAATAACCTTAATGCTGGGATGAGTTGAAGGAGGCCTGCAGTCTCTTGACTTTCTTCATTTGTAGCTTGTTGTTGCAATCCTTGTGAGGCCAGATCAATCTATTACACCTGTACAAAGTGAACACACAATATGCATTTTAGCCAAACCACTCATTACAAGCAGAATTTCCTTAATGCTGGGATGTTGTTGCAATCCTTGTGAGGCATGCCAAATCGATTTATTACACCTGTACAAAGTTAACATACAATATGCAGTTTGGCCAAAACATTAATTAAAAGCAGAATTACCTTAATACCGGGATGAGCGGAAGGAGGCCTGCATTTCCTTGACTTTCTTCATGTTGTATTTGTAGCTTGTTGTTGCAATCCTTGTGAGGCATGCCAGATGTTCATTGGTAAGGCGGTTTCTCTGTTTCCTCTTTATAGTGTTCATGGTTGAGAATGTTGACTCACAAGTGTATGTGCTCACAAAGAAGGACATCACTTTTTGCACAAGTGGCTTTAGAGTGGGAAAATCTTCTTCAGACACCAAACTCCAGAAGTGACCAACACCTGTTCCGAGTTCAACTTTGAGAATGTCTCTGGTCTGCAGTTCAATCATTTCACTTTCTACAGCAGCACGCTGAGTAGGGCAGAGCAGACTGATAGTTGGAGTGAGAGATGACACATTCACGTTGAAGGGGTATTCAATAAAGTTGAACATCTCCTTGTGCTCATTCATATCACTGAATCTGGATTCAAATTCCCCCCTCAGCTCTTCCAAAACATTCACAAATCCTCTGTGGCTGAAGTGCTGCTGCAGAGACGGGTCATTTGTGGTGACAGCTCTGAGTTTGGGGAAGTGAATGAATTCTCTGTCAGGTATGTACAGGGCAGTTATTTTGTTCTGAAAGGCTCTGATTGCATTCAACATGTTGCTTGGAAGCTTGTCTCTTCCCTGAAGTTGCAAGTTGAGAGTGTTCAGGTGACAGGTGATGTCAGTCAGAAAGGCCAGCTGTGTGATCCAGCCTGGGTCTTCCAGCTCTGGCTCCGGTTTGCCTTTGGTGTCCAGGAAAGTGCGAATCTCAGGGAGGAGGCTCAGAAACCGTTCCAGCACTTTTCCACGGGACAACCATCTCACCTCACTGTGCATCAGAAGGTCACCATACTCTGTGTCGTAGTCTTCGATTAGCTGTCGGAACTGTCTGTGGTTTAGCGCTCTGGAGACGATGAAATTGACCACACGAACCACAGTTTGCATCACACTTTGGAATGTGTTATTTCTCAGTTTTGATACCAGTGACTCTTGGTGTATGATGCAGTGGAAACTGATAAAGATGGGTATTTCTTCTCTTTTTTTCATGAGACCAATAAGTCCCTTCTCTTTTCCTCGCATGCTGGGGGCGCCATCTGTGCACACGCTTGCTAGACCTGACCAACACAGATTTTTTGCATTAAAAAATGCCAGAAGTGCATTCATAATGTCCTCACCCCTCGTTTGGCCAAGCAGTGGAAGTAGGCACAGCATTTCTTCTCGGAAAAGGTTCTCTTTTGGGAACCTCACCCAAACACACAACTGAGCAACATCTGTCACATCAGTGCTCTCATCCACCGCAATGCTGAAACACGGTGCTGCTGACAGATCCGCACACAGCTGGTCACTCACGTCTTTTCCGATGTTGTCAATCCGCCTCATTATCGTGGAATCAGACAATTGTAATCCTCTTATTTGTTTTAGAATTGCGTCCTTGTTATCAAAGTGTGCAAACAATATTTCAGCAGAAGCCAAAAAGCAATCCTTAACAATTTCAGAGTCCGAGAAGGGTTTTTTCCCCGGGCCAAAATCCATGCGATCTCGAACGATGCCTCTGTTAAACGTTCAGCTGTACACGTTGTTCTGTGAATCAGCTGTTGTTGTCCAACAAGAGAAGAAGTGAGCTGTTCTATCTGTCTTTTTCTTAATTCACTACCAGGTGGGTACCTCTCGTTAAATTTGGGATGCGTCGTTCTGAAATGCCGCTCCAAATTGCTTCGTTTAAAACCAGAGCGGGTTTGTTTGCATAGTAAACATAAAGGGTGAGATCCTTGGAGGACAAACAAAAAATCTTCTGTCCACTTATCCTGAAATTGTCTATGCTCGTCTTGTATTACTCGTACCTTTTTCTTTTTAGCGGGGGTGGGCTGTCCACAACCCCCGTCTCCGTAATCTTCCTGCCGATTTACGGTTGTTGGATTCTCCGAGTCTCCACTTTCGTCATTCGTGGAGCTTCCTATCTGTCCACCTGCTGCCAGACTTTTTCTGACTATAAATCTATCCATTTTCAGTCCATTTCAGTCCATTTCAGTCCGTATAACAGTTAGAAATGTTGAAAGTAACCGCGCTACAAGCTAGCGTTGCCGTGGTAACGTGCGCATGAAGTGCCAGGTTGTTGTGTCCTCCAATTTAGATGTACAATTTAGCGATATAAAACAAGTTTTTTTTTTGCAAATGATTTGATATATTCTATATTCATGAGCATGCTTATGATAGACGGTATGCATAATATGGTTTTATTGACCGTGAGTTCTTTTCCCCCCCCCCCACAGTAGCCCAATCCATCCAAGAGCACATTCTCCCTTGTAATGCATGAAAACCGCCAATCTGGCAACCCCGCTGCGTAGGGCAGAGCAAGTTTAAATAGCCTATTTTTTCTAGTCTATTTCTACATTGTAATGCTGCTGTTGATTTATTTTTTAATTAATTGTTTGTAAGAGAGCAGCCACATTAGTTTTTTTAACAGGTTTTATGTTATAGATCTGCTTGTTTTGATTTTTTTCTCCAAAAAAGGGTCCTATGTTCCCCGGTGGTTCATGTGCCGTAGCTGGGGGCAGAGCCGCTCCAGCCCTGCCCGACTCGCTGGCTCCCCGCGGGGAGAAGCTCAGTGATGCCCGGCGCAGTCGCCTTCTCGACCGCTCTCGACCGAGCGAATCTACGAGACGTGTCAGATGAATCGACACATTTATTGTGATTTTTTATTATTCTTCTGCAGCTGCAGTTGGTGCTGAAAATAAATTGCAAACTGCGCGCTTACAGATGCCACCTCAGGCTTAATATTCACCATTTGCAAATGGTGAATATTAAGCCTGAGGTGGCATCTATTGATAATAATAAAGAGAAGCTCGTAGATTCGCTCGGTCGATAGGACCCTTTTTTGGAAAAACGGGGAACATCATATCACTGTATAGTAGTTGTAGGCCTACTGCCATGCGAGCCGCACATAGAGGCTTCGCGAGCCGCATGCGGCTCGCGAGCCGCGCTATGAGTAACGCTGCCCTAGGCACTTGCCCTCGGGGGAATCCCCGCCGCCATCTTAAGTGTCGTTCCAATTGTCTGGAAACTGAAGTGAACTTCGTGAGATAGACCCTCGGAGGGCTGAGTGATCAAGTGAACATCCATGGTCACTTCGAGGTGGATATCACCCACAGTGCATTGCAGTTCGTCTTCTTCTTCTTCTCCTTTTATTTTCGGGTAGACTGTATGCTTTTAGTGACATCGCGGCCACCCGCAGGACAAATATATATATATAAATATTCCAAAACGCCTCAATTAGGCAATCCTATTTCCATATGAACAATCCAGTGAATGTATTGCAGTTTACACATTGCTGCTATAACACCGATGGCTGCCAATTATAGGACTATTTAAAACAAATGTTTTTGGTTGAAACTAACATAAATAAGAAAATATGTTGGAGCAAACAATTTACATGTGTAAGTAACATTATCTTGATAATCTGAGTTACCGTGTCGAAATTCAACGTTTGTTATGCTATGGAAATGGCTTTCTGCAATATAGACTACCTTTGCAGAATGTTATAATTCTGTATTATTTGCATTCAGAACTACCTATGTAACTGACGGTCCATTGCCTACAAGGGCAAGTGAGCAAGTGGGTTCCATTTAAATCCCCCGCTCCTCCCCCGCCCAGTCTCCCTCCGCGCTCCAAGTTCCCTCCGTGCAACGTATGCTGTTACGTCATACCAAGGGCTGAGGGGAGGTGAACGAGGGGAAGTGCAACTACTAATGGAACGCAGGGTAGGTACCAGATCGACTCGGGCTGCAAGATTGACTCGGGGTCCTGCGCCTACTGATGACGTATCAACACTTGACGTTGTCACCATAGATACTGCTACGCAACGGCAAGACGTATCGACACTTGACGTTGTCACCATAGATACTGCTACGCTACTGCAAAGCATTGTGGACATACACAACATTTGAAAAGATCGCGATAGCTGATGGTGCGAAACTCAAACAACATGTAAAAGATCGCGCTAGCTGATAGCTTAGCCAGTAGGCTCCATAGATAGATCGATTTATTTATTGTTCTGCAAGGTTTAAAATTAGTTGTTACGTTTGGCTTATAGTAGTCATCTCTCATTATTAAGGTTAAATTACATTTTATTTTATACGAATTTATAGTTTAGCAAGGTTTAACCCCGGTTTTAACCCTGTTTGAGTGCTAAATTAAACATTTATTTAATAATACTTTGAACATTGAATGAGTATTTTAGTTTAATGTACTCTAGCATGTATTTTAAGAAATACTATTTTATTAAAAGAACAACTATCCCCTGGGTTCACTGTTATTTTACATCACACTGAAAAACAATGTGTATAATGAGAGTTTCATAATGATATTTATCAGTTAAAAAATGTAAAGGTGTGGCTCAGATGTATAATTTCCAGCCCCTGGAGCATTTGTAGTGTCTTGCATCACTGATAAATAGATTCATTAATTCAACCTTCATTAAATAAAATAAAAAAGTACATCAGATTTTGTTTAATCTGATTTGTATTTTACTTATTCAACCACATATACCACCTTTTGTAGTGTCTTGCAGCAATGCCATCGACTGTCCAAACAGCCTACTATTACAGTGAGTCTCTGCAGAACATTTCTCAATGGGAATAGTTCACTTAATGTGTGACACAGCAGGTGAATAGGGTACACTTTTGGAATAATAGATATCATGAAGCTCTGCTAGTTGATAATATTAAAACAATACATTTTTGTATAACAACTTTTGTTTGAAACATCTAGATGTTGAATAAAGCCAGTGTTGAATCTTAATTTTCATCAATTCTTTTTATTATTTATTTTCATGATTGATGGGGTCCAGGATGGGCTGCACGATGGGGTCCTGATAACAGACAGGAAACAAAGTGTTAAAGAGATGTTCACGTTCCAATCCCCATACTTCATATCATCTTATCAAAGCTAACGCCCCCCCGCTAATGTTTATTAGCTCACGTTAGCTATCAATCTAAAGCCAAAAATATTATCTTATCAAAGCAAACGGTCATGTTATACAATGTATGTTTAATTTCAGTAATTTGATAAGCGTATGACTAAGGTTTATCTTTGTACATTAGATTATTATTCATAGTCTTAAATTAGAAAATCATTAGAGATCGTTAACCTTAATACTTACCGAGATAGCGGGATAACCAAGTGGGATAAACAGAGCGCATGCGCATAACCATAGCGCATGCGCATTTAAAAGACAAAGTTTACAGGAAGTGCGTCATAATCGCGCATCTAGGACCCCGAGTCAATCTTGCAGCCCGAGTCGATCTGGTACCTACACCGACATGGCAGTGTTTTCATGCTCGTTGAATGCAATCCGATCGCGGAAGCCTCCCCTGAACAACGTTAGTGGACATGAGATCCCCGGCGGCCGGTTATCATTTTAGCCGTTAAGCCACAGAGCTTTTCTCACCGGCAAGGTGATGACACCGTTACCCACAGTCACAGTCTCACCCCATGTTTCACTGGGTGAATCACTGCTTTGCTCGCGCAAGGCTTTTGTGTTTCGGTATAACATCAGTCTTGAGCGAGCGAGTGTTTTAACTTTATGCTGAATAACCATTGCACTGCAATCGCTGAAAGCGAAATAGTTCAGGCGGGGACGGGGCAGAGCGGAGCGCACTAGTAGAGATGGAAGGGTTCGCTTACTTGCCAGTCGAAGCGTCAGGTCTGTAGTAACCCCATGGTAGTAACCATGGTAGTAACAGGCATTCAGGCTTGAGCTGTTACATGATGTGTGCGTGCGGCTAAAAGGTCCGACAGTGTACTAGCGGTGTAAGAAAGGTTCCGCATTTTTCCACAGCCGTCAATGGGGTGGCCGAGATTCTGCGGGGGGTGGCCGTGGCCACCCCCCGCCCCCTGGCTCCGCCACTGGATCTGAGTACTGTGAAGGCCATCTATTCATTGCAAAGTATTTTAGAGATATTTCTGTTTTAAGGCGCCAACACTCAAGCAAATGCACGAGAATTTTTCAAGCTGGATATGGTCCCTGTAATAGCTCTGTGCTGAGAGCGCATCAATAAAACCCAACAATAACATGAAGACATTAGCTGCTCTCTCTCTCTCTCTCTCTCTCTCTCTCTCTCTCTCTCTCTCTCTCTCTCTCTCTCTCTCTCAAAATCTCATATATATACTGATGCATGTGTTGTCGAGTTGGACAGCCTCCTAGTCACCAGAGAGTAGACTGAGACACACACACACACACACACACACACACAGACACACACACACACACACAAAGCCACAAGTTTCGCAGTGTTGCTATTGGAAACCCTTTTCATTTTGACGCCTTGCCACTGGGTTTTAAGAGGGATGCATGTGGAGTGCACAGTCCACCCCGTGCGGGACTAATAATGGTTTTATTACAATCACTCCCCGAGTTGCGTCTAGCTCACACAATGGCGAAGAAGCTTCATCTGATCTGTTATAAAGCGCACTGAGATGAGCAGAGAAACACAAACAAAAAGACTCCCCACAAACATGCAGAGAGGATCTGTACTACTACTATTATCGCAGCTGAAACAAACAGTTGTCACTATACATTAGCTTCTCTAATGTAAAGATTAAATATATTTGCAGACAGTCAAGACTTCAGCTTGGACTCTGGGAGATTGTGAAAGGCAGTTTCTAGCTAGAGATGTAGCGAGATGGTTTGATAAATGGATGTGTCGGCGTGCCAATCAGTCAGCTTTTACACCACCTTATTCCAGACAGAAATATCTCAACAGGTATAGGACTGATTGCCTTGACGTTCTGTGCATATTTTCATAGTTAATCTGTGTTAGGTGCTGATTAGCACACTATGTGAACAGCCTGAAGTTAGACAGTGAACATAAACACTAAATCTCCTGGGGCTGTTACTGTGATTTGTCCCAAAATAGATTTTCAAGGACTTTAAAGAATAATAGCAACAATAACAATAATGTTTGTGGTCAGTTACTCAATGTTAAGGGCAACACTTCATATATTTTATGCTTTTGTTATACATGAGGATTAATTTTCAACATTGAAGCCCTTGGTTAATTGTTCTCATGTGTTCTCATTGTTCTAATTTCAGAGGAAACCATAACATTGAGCTGAAAATGAAGTACACGCGAAGCAATGCAACAGCCCCAAAGGGAGCCCAGACAAAGACTCATCAACCAGCTTAATGTGCTGGAGAGGATAGTAGTTGCCGGATTAAAACGAAGACATAACAAAGCAATTAACAGAGTATAGGAATTATAAATTACATACATATACTGTACATTTATATACAGATATGTATGTGCATAAATACACACATTCACACTTTGTTTTCTATACGGCTCAATCTCATTCTCACCTTCTCCCATTTGTGTCGGGGGTTCATTAACACAATACATGCTGACAAAAGGATGCTATGGTGTGAAATTGGAGGGGGGATGTTAGGATATGTAAATTCAGAAGAATACTCCAATCTAATTCAAGCCTTGACTCCACTCCACACACATCCTTATTAAATCAAGGGAGGGGAGAATAAAGAGTCTCTTAAAGTACCGCTAAGTGTTTAATAATCACATGGTCTTCGTTACGGAGGTCACAAGGCGTAGAGCAAGATTTTCCAGATGCTATGTTCATGTGCACAGGAATAACCTGGTTACTGTAACTACCCACATAAACATTATGTCTTTAACGCGGTTACAGGTAATCTAACTATTCCAGTAACCTACATTGAAATGATTGGATTGATGATCAAATAACAATCAAGCCGGGTGTGTGGTAGATTATAGGATTAAGGGAAATAGTGTGAAAAGGGGAGTTTCTATTATGTTAACTGGTTGATGAAATCTGCATCATGACCTAGAAGCATGCAGCTTTTCATCCAGATAATAGTGTTACCTTTGTGGCACAGATTCAAAACACACACCAAAAGGAACAAGACACCTGTGTGGAGGTACTTAGACTGTTGACCAATATCCAGGTTTATTAATAAGTAATTCATTCTATTTCGGCGAGATATCCAGTTTTTATTAGTTTACACGTGAACATGAACTGAGTTTACTGCATTGGAAATATAATTTGCCTAATCGGGACACGCAACAAAGTATGTAAATATATATTTCGATAATGATATTTACCATGTCGATAGAAGCGCCTATATTCTTTCCTAGCATGTGCAGATCTCAGGACTCAAATTTGGCATGCCAGGAGTAAGTAGGACGAAGCTATTCTGATATAACAGTTGGACACACACACACACACACAAGTGCGCACACACGCGCGCACACACACACACACACACACGCCTGTGCATGCATACTTAACCAATTCAAAGAGCCAGATAGTCTTGTGGTACCTATAAACAGCAGCCTCTTAGGCCACATGAGTTCAATAACAATAACTCAGGTCATTTCAGTCCTGCACATCAAATGCTCCAGTCTGCTCAAACTAACCAACGACCGTTCTTTACTGCCACACTCCATCCACACACAGCATATTCCAACCAATCATCGGTGCAGCAAATGTTCAATGAATGGAGACGGCAGCAGTTAATTACTCAGCAGAACATTTTCTGAACTCTCTGCCACCACTTTAGGTCTAAGTGTTCTGCAATCATCAGATGAACAAAACATTCTTACAAAAGGGACTAGCTATGGTGGAACGAGCTCCCCACTGACATCAGGCAAAAGCACAAAGCTGAACATCTCCCATCGCAGGCTAAACAAGATGATGGTTATACAAACTAAAAAATGTGGCACTTATGTGGTAATTTGTTTCGTAGTTTGGCTTATTTAAAGCTAATGTCCTTACATGATTCTTGCTGTTGTACATTTATGTTTGAATGCACTTATTGTAAGTTGCTTTTGTTAAAGTGTCAGCTAAATTAAATGTAATTTTATCTACATCATTATCGGTTAGTAACACTGTCAAAATTAATGATAAGATTTTTTGATTCAAATGTGTCTCACAGACAAACAAAACTGAGGAAAAAATAAAGAAGAGAGGGGATTATGCACAGAGATGAGAGAATGCACACTTCTGAGGTTGATGATTTTTTTAGGTATAAGTACTGTAGTGTAAAGGTAGCACTCATTCTTGCTGGTTGCAGGAGTGCCACTAGGCATTGTGGTTTCTCATTGAATGGATCTGCTAAAAAAAAATCTTACTCTGTGCACAACAACATCTTTACGACTAGGTGTGTTCCATTTTTACCCACATGGAATTATCTCACAGAGCCACTGGTGTGCCCTGTTCAGCTGCTGTATAGGCATAGCGTGACCACATCAGAGTGAAGGTTCTGAACCTCAACTTACTGCAGAAGAAGAAGTAGGAGGCTGTGCCGGTGAGGAGGACAGGGCTCCGAGCCAGGGAGCTGACCAGTCCACAGATGCCTCCAAACAGCAACAGGACCAGGCTGAGGGGGAGCACCACCACTATCGCACTGTGCATTTCTGCAAGGTAGAAGAAAAGAACATACATACAGGAGAACAGTAGGATAATGGGGCCGGGCCCATCTGTGGAGTAGTTACAGTGCTGTGTGAAAGTTTGTGAACCCCTTGAACCTTTTGGAATTTTATTTATTTTAACCATAATTAATCAATTTTTATCAATACCAGTATTTTTTATATGAAATAACAGATGTTTGTTTATCAATTAAAATTTTTTCTTTTCCAGAAATCAATTGTTAAAACAGATAAAACTAATTATTTGACAACTGTTGTATGTGCAATAGTTTGTGAACCCTGAGCTGCATTGCTTAAATCGAGCAGGTAAACACAATCAGATGGGCCAAATTGAGTGATGAAATGGACCAATGTAATGAGAGATCTTTAGGGAACAAATTGGACGGCACTAGATAAAACAGAGATAAAACCAGGTCAGTTTAGGCTCACCAAAGTGAACCTATACAGGTCAGACATGCTAAAAGGGAAACACATTTCTGAGGATCTCAGGAATAGAGTTGTGATGCTGTACATTTGTCTGGGGACAGCTATATGTTAATGTAAAAAAAGTTTGAGCTACATCTGTCCACCGTGAGGCAAATCATCTACAAATGGAGAGCTTTAAGAGTGACTGAACATCTGCCTAGAAGTAGACTTCCTTCAAAAATATCCACAAGCGCCACAGGAAGTGATTTTTCAGTTAAAAGCCAACCCAAACATTACATCTAGTGATTTGCAGACCTCTCTTGCAGCATCTGGGACAGATGTGCATGGTTCCACAATAAGAAGAAAACTCAGTCAAAATGGCTTTCATGGGAGGGTTGCTGAAGAAGCCTCTGCTCTCAAAAAAGAACAAAACTGCTTGTCACAACCAGAGAGCACCTGGAGATACCCAAAGTCTTATTCTGTGGACAGATTAGTCCAAAATTGAACTGTTTGGTCATAACCAAAACCGCCATGTTTGGGCAAAAACGCAACTCTGCCTACCACCAAGAGAACCTTCTCCCAAGTGAAGAATGGTGGTGGAGGGGGCGCCCTTAGCTCAGTTGGTAGGGCGTGCCCCCCATGGGCCTCGGCCAGCAGCGAACCCGTGTTTGATTCCAGCCCTCGGTCGTTCTCTGAATGTCACTCCCCTCTCTGCCCCATTTCAACTCTGTCTCTACACTATCAATAAAGCATAAAAATGCCAAAAAAATATCTAAAAAAAAAAAAAAAAGAGAATCTCCAGATGTAATGTTTGGGTTGGCTTTTACCTGAAATATCACTTTTCTTGTGGCGATATTTTTGAAGGAAGTCCACTTCTAGGCAGATGTTAAGTCACTCTTAAAGCTCTCCATTTGTAGAAAATTCAAAATTTTTTATATGAATTTATAGCTGTACAAATGTGCAACATAAAAACTCTATTCCTGAGATCCTCTGAGATTTTTTTCCCTTTTCGCATGTCTGACCTGTATGGGTTCAGTTAGGTGAGCCTAAACTGACCTGGTTTTATCTTTGTTTTATCTAATGCCACCCAATTTCTTCCCTAAAGATCTCTCATTACATTGGTCCATTTCATCACTCAATTTGGCCCATCTGATTGTGTTTACCTGCTCAATTTAAGCAATGCAGCTCAGGGTTCACAAACTATTGCACATACAACAGTTGTCAAATAATTAGTTTTATCTGTTTTAACAATTGATTTCTGGAAAAGAAAAATGTTGAATTGATAAACAAACATCTGTTATTTCATATAAAAAATACTGGTATTGATAAAATGAATTAATAATGGTTAAAATAAATACAATTCCAAAATACTCAAGGGGTTCACAAACTTTCACGCAGCACTGTATATTATCTCGATAATGCAACTTCATTAGCAGAGCGTGTGTTGTGCACAAGGGCTCGATCAAAACTCACTCAGCATACGCAGCTCTGCCTCAGAATACCTGGAGTGATCAGCTGTGAAAGAGTCAATAGAGTCTGCGGGCCTAATCCCACCTGGGTGTTCCAATGGAAAATGTGAGGGAGATAGATGGGGGGGAGTTAAGTTATATAGCCTACATTTTTAAAATAAGGAATTGGTTGAGTGTTGAAATCTTGATCTTTATGATAGAAAGTAGTGGAAAAGTAGCTTTTTACCTTCGTTGATGCTCCACAGACCCGAGTGCGAGCTCATGTCCTCAAGGTCGCTGGCGTTCACAGGATTCATCTCAATGATGTACCAATACTCTGTTCCGAGGGAACATGCCAAAAGTAAGAAGCTCAAAAATCCGCAGATGCCGGCTATGACCACCAGACAGCCTAAGGTTACCTTCATTCTGTTGCCTACAAGTGAGCGAGTTTTAAACCGTGTGCACTTTCTGCTTTTGATCCGGTCCATCAAACGCTGGTGCACTCATTTCAGCGCGCAGAAGGGAAAACGCCCACTGTTATGGAGTTCATGTTATCCAAATGCTCACCCGTCGAGTCAGCGATTAAAATGTAGAGAATTGAGAAAAGAGATCAACATATTTCCGACTGAAAGAATCAAGTCACAAACCTACACGAGGATGAGAACACCCTCAGTGAACAGCAGCAGCAGACTGTCTGGGAGGGACTTGGATTTATTCGGGGGGCGCACACGTTTACGCATGACATGGAGAGAGATAGAGAGAGCGAGATAGACAGTAATAAAGTGAAACTGTGCCTCAACTAATTAAAATGAGCAAGAATAACGCCTGGATAGAAAGCAATCTAAACATTTGTCTGTATTTATAAAAACAAATTATCCCCAAATATATTTAAATCGTCTTAATAGTTTAATTGTAAACGGAGACTAGAGAATGAAGGCAAACCTTGTATATGCAAGTGCAAATGTGTTGTATGGCTTTCGTCTGGCTAGAATGCTAGCCAAGATGCTATGAGTAAATAAAAAATAAATAAACAGGGTGACTTAAAATTTTTAATGAAGAAAAACAGGTCACATAAAAGCAGAAGACATTATAGATGAAAAGATATATACAGTATTACAAAGACATAGACAGAACATGGAAAAGACTACAGTGAGAACCCACTCAGAAGCTTTCAAGCTCAAATTAGATCTTGCGCACACCGCCCATCTCATTTATCAGCATCTACTCTCCCGTCACTCTTCATCCATGGCTGACTTGATGATGTTGGCTCTTGTTAACTTAGCCGCCCCCTCAAACCTGGTGATTTCTTCTTTGATGCGTTTGTTCTGTTGAGGGGAGGAAATGAAAACTGGTTAAGACAAGGTGTGTGTGTGTGTGTCATTAATTAACTTTAAAAAATAAATAAAAATAAAAAAATAAATAAAATGTTGCATAATGTAATCAATTTATGACATTATGCTAGTAGTCGGTAATGTGGAATTAAAGGAGTACTGTGAAGAACGTACTTGGCTGTACTTCATCCTTTCCAACTGTAGTTTGATGAGCTCCTCCACAGTCAGCTCTTCCACTTTCTTCCTCAGGGCGATGAAGTGGCAGGATGCTGAGTGAGATTTGTGCTCCTTCCTGGCAACAGAACAGGAGAGAGGAGGAAAGGCGACATCCTTTATTAATCCCTCTGTAGATAATGTTTCAGTAATGTGATTCAATGGTTTGCCATTTTCTGAGCAGCTCTGGGAAAGTGGGGTCAGGTTTCCAATACAAGTCCACTTGATGTGGAGAAAACAGCTGGTATAAAATAGCATTTAATAATCCAAACCATAAATTCAACAACAGCCGTGACACTTTTACAGTAACACAAGCACAGTGTCATTTCAATGACCATGTATTAAAATAGGTTCAGTTAGTCCATGCTTGCAGAGCTGATGCATCAGATGCAAACACAGAAAAATGATGTAACACTCCAAGGAGAAAAGTCAAACGGACTTGCATTACAACATTTTAAACTACGGCCTCTAAATAAATGTCGAGTTAGAAGCTCTTTAGTCTAGGATTAGGATTGTTTTTGTAAGTGTAGAGTACTTGCATGGTGTGCATTCATTGGATCAACAGAGCCCAGCATTTAACAACCATTTTTACATTACAACTCCATTATTACTTTATTTGTTATTTATGTGAGCAGCTGGAGACCCTACTGAATCATCATACGTTTGTTGCTACATAGCCCTTTTTCTCATTCTCAAAAAAGACTCATTCAAATAAATACATGAGGCTGCAAAATATCTCTTGCGCCCAATCCCAAAGTCCTCCCTAAAGCCTCAAGCCCTGAACACTTTCTGACTTAAACTGACTTCATCTGTAGGGCTTGAGCGTGAGAGGCTGTGAGGGCTCATAATTTTAAAATGGGACATCATGGCACTTTGCCATAGATCACTTTACCAGTGGCCACAATTTCTATTCAATTTAACGGGGCTTTCTTATCATGGGAAACAAGAGCTAACATTGCCAAAGCAATAGCAAAGAAAGAAAATAAAATTGCCTAACTTATAATAAAAAATTAAAAAAGTAAATACTGGAGAATATTTTTTTTCAAACATTCGCAAACTATGTTGTTTGCTGGGGACTATATATTTACTGTATTCTTCCCTGCCAAGGCTCTTAAGAGATCGGCTGCCTGATGCAAAGGTGTTGCAGGCTCTTGCCTTAGCGAGTTGAGGGCAGTTAATTGTCAAGTAATCAATTAATAGGGCTGTGTCAAAAAATCGGAATATCGATAGATCACGATACTTAGTTTCCCGATATCAGTATCGATTTTTATATCAAAATATCGATTTTTTTTTTATTAATTTTTTTATGCTGCAGCAGTGTTTGATCATTTGCCAAAACCAAAAAAAAGGAAGAAAAATAGTAAAGGAAGTTGTGAATGAAATAATTTTGACTTCATTTGTCTGTGCAACTATCAATATATTGTGCTGTTATGTTTGACAAGGCAACTTGTTTATGGAATATCGCAATATATCGTAATATATCAAGATACGCAATATATTGTGATATATCGTGATATATCGTATCGTGACCAGTGTATCGTGATACGTATCGTATCGCGAAGTCCTTGACGATACCCAGCCCTATAAATTAATTAATTTTCACAAAGCAATCAATAGGGGCCTCAGTATTTGACTGGCTTTATTTGCTGATCTCGTCCCCTAATAACTCTAACTCCTAAACCGAAATGTGAGGATGAAGTGTTAAAGCCACTACGAGTAACATGGCACGTTGGCGGCCCCTTTGGACAAAAGCGGTAGTATTTTTACGACGCCAGCTGTCGTGAAGCTGTTTTCTAGCTAGTGCCGGGCGTGCGAGATTCAAATAATCAGGAAGCAATATAGTGCATGTGCGTGTGTTGAAAGTATGAGGGCACCGGACTCTTTTCGGCTCCGTGAGAGTGGTTAGTGACACAGCATCAACTAATGCCAGTCAGTGCTACACACACCTGATTGCAATGAGTTGATGCAGTGTCACCTCTCATGGAGCTGAAAGAGTACGTGTCCTCACAGAAAGTGAATGAACGAGAGACGGCAGTTAGTATGGATCACGATGAGGTAATGTGTTTATGTTGGTTTAAATAATGACTATTTCAGATGAATAATGGTCATCAGCTGATTATGCTGGTGAGACAAAGTAAACTTTGTTTTAGTTGGCAACCGCTCATTCATTTAGGAGTCTAGTTCGCTCCAGTGAAATTGTGTAAACGTTGCTTGGCAACGCCCTCCCGCCCACCTTCATTGTATTTTCTTTTTTTTCTTTGATGGTTCAGCCCCGTTATCAGTCATTATGGCGACAAATAAGTGTATCAAACAAGGCTCCCGCTACCCTTCCCTCACCTAGAGGGATAGGCATCTCAAATCGCGTTGTTGCGCCACACTGAAATCTGTGACCAATATGGATATGTGACCATAGAGCATGCACGCGTGAACCGAAAATCGGACTGGGTGTGCGACCAGACCAAATGCAGTAATAAAAACTATATAAAAACGTCTTTCTTTGCACTGATGGTCTCGTTTGCTGTTAAAGGTAATTTATGATTATGTGAGGAAACATGAGGCTGTTTAAAAGATATTTAAATGTTATTCGGAGCTGCTTTAAGTTGTCAGCCTGGTTCTCCAGCCGATTCTGCCAGGTAAAAGTTTCCGAAAAAGTGTCTTACACAGGTTGGCACAGGCCGCTCGTAATGCCGCTCTCCCTGCGACCTGTTGCTGGAGAAAGGTCAAAGTGTCAACATTGACTGTTGACAGTGTTCACATCAAACAATATAAACGACCCGAGTGCTGAGACTATTGTTCAGATAAAAGATCGATCAAACATAAAATTATCATGAAAAAAATCCTGATGGAAATGTCTGTGGAGTATTTCTGCTTCAAACTGTACACAGACGTGCTGATGCAGGCTTTCTTCAGTCAGAGCTGCAGCATAATGTGACAAAAACTCAGATAAGCTTATTTTTTCACAGTGGCCCTAACACGCCGTCGTATAAATCCATGTTAATGTGGTGTTTTTTTTGTAAGCACAGTCATCACCCCTCATATGCCATCACACCTCATATGCCAGACTACTGAGGAAATGCAACGAATAAGGAGTTTCCCAATACTAAAAGTCACAGCGCTATGAACTTTGGGTAATTGCCTTAGCCAAACTCTGTAGAGATGCTGACTTACAGAAAGGGGACAGAAAAGGCACATAGAGAGCCCTCATCGACTAGAAGATGTGACCGTGGGACAGCCCTAAGCCCTCACTGACTTAGCGGGAGCGCGCCTCAATGGCCGTGAGTCTGTAAGGGTGGACCTTGGGATTGGGCCTAGGTATTTTTTTTTCATTTCTGAGCCATGAGCCCAGTAATGAGACTGTATCTTACTCTGGGTCATCATCCGGCTCCCAGCCCTCCAGCTCTTTGAAGCAGAAGAAACACATGGCGATGTCCGGGCTGTTCCCTGAAGGTGTGTGAATGAAGCCAGCTTTGGCCATCTGGAGAAAAAAATGAACAGAAAATATCAAACAAAAAGCTATTACATTTAATTAAATAAAAATGGAATTGGCAGTAAAACAAAAAGTAAAAACTTTATTGATCCATATATTATGCAGAGTTGTGAATATGTATGGTGTAGAGTAGACTGTTAGTCAATCAAAACAAGCTATTTGAAGAATTCACATGATATTTGAAAGGTTAAAGGGTAAATCAATGACTTGAACACATTACTGGGAAATGCTTAGAGCTGAGCTCAGAGTGATCTTTATTAAACGAGCAACTGTACTTTTAATGTTTAAGATTGACACGGTCCCCATATAAAATGTCACTCTAATGTAAAGCGTATATAACCATACTCATTATAACTTATACAACCATTGTGAGGGAGCTCCTCAAATTAAAACATGTTGATACCTAGAGTGAAATCTTCTAGCAGCAAGCCTTCAAGCGAAACCCTAGGTTTGGTAACAGCATCTGTCGTGTGAATATTTGGAAATACTGTAGGCTATATTTATAGCATTTCGCTTGCTCTCGAGCCAATTGTTGTAGATGGTAACGTCACCCAAAAGCCAACCGTTTTAAAAAGGTTTACTCACGTTCTCGGGAGTACATGAGCAGTCCTCGTCGAAAGGCCACCCCTCGAACGTTTTCAGTCTGTTCTCATAATGATACAGTTTAGTGTCTTCGTCGTTTAGTTGGTCCATTGTATTTGGCGTTAAAACAAATGTCAATAACTTTAGCTTGAAGCAGTATGTCCGCTAAGCTAAAGGGCGTTTTCAAATTTGCGCGAACGTTCACTCCGACTGTTTTGATTGGCGGAGAAAGCGGAGGAAGCCACGAACGTCCCGTGGTTTCTTCTTCATGTTAGATGACAAACACGAAAAATGCATAAGTACGCCACCCAGTGTTGCTGCCTGTGAACACCAATAGGCCTACTGGTGCTACAATTTTAATAATAAAAAAAAAATACACACTTTTTTTAAAATCTAAAACATTTCTTTTGGAAGAAAGTTTAAAACACTAACACTTTCTTTATAGCTATATGCTTTTCTTTATAGGTCCATGTTCTATGCACTCAACTCAACCCCTCCCCGCCTTCTGGCATCAGACTTCCGTTCATTTATCATGGTTAATGTAGTTCTTGGCGCTTATTGGTCCAAAATGCCAAGCGCGGAACTTTGAGAGGGCGTCTCATCTTCTGTCAACCGGTTTGGGCTTAACTCGTACACATTCTGCTAGACATGTTCACGTTTATTATCCGTCGCTCAGCTCACATTACAAACAGCGTGCCAGACATTTATTACAAATGACTTCATAGAATAGTCCGTTTCTTCTGTCCGGTGTTGTGGCCATGGAAGGACGGTGCGCTGTTGAGACTTGGGCAGACTTTGGCTTTTCAGGAACACCACGCACATCTAAGGTCAGGTTCGGTTTTGGGTCAGAGTTGTTCCTCTGCCATGGGAGCGACGAGGTCTATGTCTTCAGTAGGCCTACTCGGGAGAGAAAACTTAAGGCAAGTAACTGCTTTACTGTCAACTGTTCAGGCATCCCAGTCAGCCACACTGCAAAGCTTCACTATGAGATGGAGAGAGATAACTACTAGCCTATGTACACATTTTCTGAGTTTGACTGTGCTGTGTTGTGTGGTTGCAGGCTGTCCTCCAATTTGCTGGTCCTGTGAGTGACCTGGTTGAGAGCCATGACGGGCAGCTCCTCTATGTATCTTGTAGAGCGGGAGTTTATTGTGTCCGTTTACAGCTTTTACTCTCCAGGTATGAACATTCTTATAGGCGTTGAACAAATATAGTCAGTGAAGGTGGAGTCACCAAGAGAATGCTCTTTGCCCACATCACTTTCTGACAAAATCAGTGAATATGTCCTCACGATCCGCCCCCTGTCCTTACTGTGTGTGCACGAAAGAACAGATTTTTTTTTTTAAATCCTGTGTTAATACACCGCCTATATTGTCTATGTATTAACACCATATTTTTTTTTTACAGTGCTCTGTAATACTGTACAGATGCACTGAAAAAATAATACAGCGGTAGCGGACCCTGTGAGAAATATTAATTTATTTTGACAACAAGTATTCTCCAGAATCTCTGACTCAACCTTTTAATTTCTTGTGTCTAAATTCTGTTCATCGAAATCGTGTGTGACTGCCTCTCTTTCCCATGTGACCTCTCTGACCCCTTGCACAGGTCCCCAGCTGACGATTCCTCCGGCCCAGCTGAGCTACACATCTCCAAAGAGTGTCTTGTAGTGGCTGAAGTAGGAGTGTTGTCTCTGATGCTAGTGGGCTCTGTGCTCCTGACTCTGTCCAAGAGAGACTCAGCCTGGGTGTTGACTCTGTACAGTGCTCCAAAGCAGGCATCATCCAGCATCTGTGAGGTGCTTAGTTCATTCAGTCTACCGTTGCTCTCTGGCGTCGCCCACAATGACACTGAGGGAAAGACAGGAGAGACCAGGAGGCCTGTACTGATCTGTGTCCGTTCTGGTGATACAGCACCGCCACCTTCCTCCTCCACTACTTCTACTACATCAGACATATCATTAACTGACGGTTGCTTATGTCTTGATCCGCTCCTCTTCAAACTCCTGTTCGGGATTGACTCAGCGCTCGCCAAATCGCCGGTGGTCCTGTGCGGCCTGCCAGACGGGTGCCTGTGTTTCCTGCCTCTGCGACTCCCTGGATCAAGGCTCAGAGTCCTGCATAGCCTGGAGCAGCCTGTTGTGTATGTAGGAGTGTCTGTTGTCGAGGAAACGGGGCCCAGCAGGCATCATCACGCACAGGGTCTGGTGGCAGTGGGAGAACTAGGTAGAGTGGTTCTGATGAAAACGGACAAAGGAGCGCCAGAGGGAGAGGGCAACGTAGCGTGTTTTGTTGAGAGGTGCGTACCGGGGCCGGTGATGTGTGGCTGCATGGATAAAAGCAGTTTTTACTACAGCACCGGCTCCGACTTGCTGGTGCTGGATCTATCGAATGGATCATCAGGGAGAGGAGGCCAAGAAGGCCACGGGGAGACGTCCAGTAAGGCAGACGCTGCCCTCCTCCACAGCCCCACCAGCTTAAATGTGTGTCGAGTCGTCGCCTTGGCTGAGCCTACACGACACAACAGTGCAGGTGAGCACTTTACAAATGCCAGCCCTTAGAGCGATTTCTTTCTGGTAGCCATTGCTCTCAGCTCATGCCACCATTTCTGAAAATGAAGTTGAACTTGTCTAACCAATAGATATGGTATGGTTGAGTTGGGTATGATATACTGTAGGTTATGAACGGTGATTTTCTTTTAATGCAACTTAAAATCCCCAAATTCACATGATCCTGGTGTGACAAAAAGTCCAAATAAAAGGTGATATATAATGTACATAGTGTTAGATTTGCTAGATCAAGTCACTACAAGTGTATGTGGCTGTCATACAGTAGTTAAAGTATTAGAAAACAATGTCAGCCATCTCGTTATGCTGTTAAATCATCAAAGTGTGCATCCAGTGATCCTCCTTTCCATTAGAAAGAAGAAAAGCTTTCTACTATGCGGTGGCCGTTACAAACCTTTGATTATAAACTGTCATCATTGATTGTGTAAGTGTGTTCTCTGAAGTTTTATTTTTGTTTAGTCGCAATTAACATGCACTGATGAAACTGAGCATGCATGTCTGCTCCTCAACAAGGCGTCAGTGTCTTATCCTCACCTCATCTCCATCTCAATAGCCTGTACTATACATGTCTGCTGAGAGCCTGTATACCTAGTGAAGAGCATGTTCCCATCCAGGAGGATCTCAGCTGCTGGGTCTGTCTGACAGAGGGCAGCTGCAGATGATTACTGTACCTGTGTGGAGAGAGGATGCAACACTGTCCATGCTGCCTTCCATACAGGTGGGCCGCAGCGTCAAGGACCTCCTGTCTGCTATCGGTGATGTTTGTGAAAGGTACACTCCAAAATTATTCATTTTTGATTGTTTACATAAAGCATGACTGAAATGGAATGCACTGTAGTAGTCTGTTCTACAAAACACGATATTTTTGTTGACATGAATGTGATTTTCCTTTCTCTCCCTCAGAGCATCAACGCTGAAAACTGCTATAAAATGCAAAAACCAAACTCTAAGGCACCTGAATCAGGTGCTTAACATCAGCTTCCTGCTGAAAGCCGATTCAAACACTGAAGGGCATCCTCCTATCCAGGAGAAGACAATCCGATGTCACGCCACGGCCAGTTGGAGCAGATTGCTGCAAAAAGACTCCCTGAACCTGACATGTGTCCTGGACAATTCAAGTCCTTATGTTTTGGAACGAGGCTGGACACTGAGGCTGTCTGTATTTCCACTGTCCTCTTCTCCCGACGCAGGAGGGGAAAGCTCCTCCACACAGACTTCATTCCCATTTCACAGTCTCCACCCGGGGGAAAGGTTGGAAGTCTCACTGCCCCTTGCAGCTGCAGGCAGCGCATCCTTCCCCAGGACAGTGAGCTGCTCACTGGTCTTCTCCCTGCCCAGCCTCCTGGGAGAGGAGGCAGCCAGCCGTCCTGCTCTGCAGAGTAGCTGCATCAGTCTGCCCTTGAACACACTGACAGTGGACTGGCTGCACGCCTTGCAGTTGAACAGTCCCACAGCCACACTTGTTAATAAATCCACATGTCAGTGGGACAGTGTCACAGCAGACCCCATTCAGGCTTTTTTGAGCTCACGTCAGATCAGATGCAGAGAAGGAGCCGGAGGAGAGAGTACTCCCAAGCCTGAGCGAGAGCAGTATTCAGCATGTGTGAGGGTGTCATCAGAGCTACTGAAGGATACGCTGGTGTTGAAGAGCTCAGGTTTGGACCCCCTGGGGCCTCCTCACAGTGTGTGCCTGTCTCTAGTGGAGTGGCTGTTTTCTGAAGGTCTCGGAGGAGTAAAGTCGGGACACCATGGGGACAAGTTGGCACTGAGCAACCCAGTGGTCCAAGCTCGAGGTCCAAACGGACACACAGTGAAACTGACTGCAAAAGAGGTGAAGAACCATCTTATATTATATTGCTAAAAGTTTAGCCTTGTATTACATACATTAAGCAGATGAGTGTTCCTTTTGTTCTACAGGTAACTGTAGGGGAGGAGAGCGTGGGGAAGGAGGAGTGTCTGAGCACAGTGGAGCTTCAGGTTGAAAGCTCCTCTATAGCAGCAGTGTGTGGACTGCACCATGCGGTGCTGCGCCGGGTACAGGTACAAACACACCCACTGACAGCCTTTCCAGATTTTTCAGAGAAATCTCCAGTACATTTTGGTTTGATGGATGTTTTCAAGGATGATGAGATGTGTGAGAGAGATCTAAATCCTCATACACAATGATTATATTGTAGCTGCAACTCAGCTCGCTGTCACTATGCTATTGTATGAAACTCATATTGAGATTCATAGTGTACTCTGTTTCCTCACACAGACTCTGTTGCAGAGAGCTCCTGAGAGGGCTGCTGCCACAAAAAGGGTCCAGAGTTTAGGTTTAAGACAGGCACTGCAGCGGGCCGAGGTAAGACCCATTTCTTCTTCATTTTGTCCATTATTGCCATCAGCAATTATTAGTTTTGCCATCATTTATGTTTTTCAGTTATCGGTTACATGGATGAACAATTACCCAATACATTTGGTGGCAAGTAGGCCTATCTGGTAGCCTGGCATTTCCAGACCTGCCACTAGGCGCTGGCAAATTAAATTTGCTGCTCCTGTTGGACTGGACACTCTCCATTGAAGCTTTTTCAAAAAGTCAAGAAATCCCGACTCACATTTCCATTGGTTCTATCTAATATGGGCGCGCCAGAGCCCTTTGTATGGTACTCTGGGGTGGATGTAACCGGATGACGACAGTGACGTACATGCGACGTCGAAGCCGTGATAGTAAACATCAAAGATGGCTGCGGATATGTTGTGTGAGTTTGAGACTGCTTTGGCCTCGACCCTTTACGATTTGGAAGACGGCACTCAAATCTTTCATTAGCAAGTAATAATAATAATAATAATAATTGCTTGGATTTATATAGCGCCTTTCATGATACTCAAAGCGCTTTACAGGGTTCCAGACAATTCGTTCACACACAGTCATACCGGTGGTGGTAAACTACCATAGTAGCCACAGCTGCCCTGGGGCAGACTGACAGAAGCGAGGCTGCCATTCAGCGCCATCGGCCCCTCCGACCACCACCTCAAACATACAGCAGTCATACACATTCACACGAGGCAAGGTGGGTGAAGTGTCTTGCCCAGGGACACAACGACCATGACACAAGTGGCCGGGCTGGGATCGAACCGCCAACCCTAGGATCATTGGCCAACCAGCTTAACCACCTGAGCCACAGTGGTTGTAGTGCTATCCAACTGCGTGCAGAGGCATTTGAAATGCACAAGTAGGAGCCGATCGTGGCCAGACCCTCTATCGTTCAAGATATCAGGGTCTGGATTTCAAGGCTACCTATCTGGTGCAAATAACTAAGCTTCTTTCTTTCTTTCTTTCTTTCTTTCTTTCTTTCTTTCTTTCTTTCTTTCTTTCTTTCTTTCTTTCTTTCTTTCTTTCTTTCTCGTCTCCTCCTGTCAGCACCTGCTGCAGCAGATCCAGCAGAGCCGAATCTCGGGGGCCTTCGGTGTGGGCGTGTCCACAGGGCAGATGACCCGATCTCTTCTCAGCTGTTACCTAGAGCTCAGAAAAAACCCTCTCCTTATAATTTAACACTCTGTTTTCAACCCAAGCCTACACAGCTGCTGCCCCTGGCCTTGTTATGTGTTATGTAACCTGTCTGTGCAGCGGAATAAAAAACAATGTCCATTATTCACTCTTGTTTCACTGAAAATTACTGTTTAGAATCTCTAAACAAAGAAGATTTTTTTCGGCATTACTTAACTATACAAACCAGGACATTCAGCACAGGCCGACCAAAGAGCTCAGGTGGAGTGTGAATATGTGCAATTCCAGTCCTAATAGGAAAGCAGTGGGCTGCAGCTGGGTGAAGGTCCTTGGGTTCAGTCTCCTGATGGTTAAGACATGTGGATGTAACGGGGATTTAGGACCTCATGACTTGTCAAATAGTTGTTCTCGAACACAGAGACACATCCTCACTTGTAGATTACAATGGTCTGATTATGAATGCCCAAAAGTAAGCACTTCAGTGTGTTTTATTTGTTACTGATTTGTTTGAATTAGGGCAGGCAGGGTTTTACTCACCCTTCTTGTGTTCTTGTACTGTGGTTGGTAGGAGTAAGCATCAGTGTGGAGAGATTATGTACAATTTTGAAGTACAATAAAATGCTCTTGACGTTTGCATTGCATCAGTAATAATATACAAACCATTGTAATAAAACACTTGTTGAAAGACAGGGGTCATTCTTCTACCGAACATGTTCTCATACTTCTGATGCTTTGGGTTTTAGTTTTTGCTTCTGTCCCCAAAATAGGAGGCATTGTCTACTTGTGACCACAAATCACAGGGTATGACCCTATTGTGGACGTGATTGGTGAGCAGTTAAACCAAAGATCTTTCAGACTATGCTATTTAAAGGGCTCCAGAATCGTGAAAGTATTCCTCATGACATTTGAGAAAGTAGACAGAAATCAATCTAATTGCATCTAGCATAGAGTATACTGTAGATATGTTTTTACTTTTTTTCTTACCCCTTTCAAATATAGTAATAATAATAATATATTTAATTTATGTAGCGCTTTTCTCGTACTCAAAGCGTATGCCTCTGGTTCACACCCCTATGTTGGGAACCCTTGGTGTCAGGAAAATGTCTGCATGTTAGACGCTTGACTTCCAATTGTGTTATTTACTTGTAGCCAAAGGTAATATATACACATGATTTAAACGCACAAACACTTTTAATTGATTTACATTTTTTATTTGATTACTGACTTCTGATGATGATGATGCAGGATGACAGTCGCCAACTCTGTCCAATGAATGACTTACCTTTCAGTCACTACCGAAACAGATCTAAAAAGTTTAAAAGCTAAAAAGCAAGGCATTTGTAAAAAAAAAAAAAAAAAAAATAACCAGCTATATGAGTGCATTTTGTACATTAATGCTGACATAGAGGATTGGGAAAGTGTAGAAAAACATGACGTAGTGAGTGACATATGAAAGAAGGTTGGAATGATCCTCTTAAGTATCGTATCATACACATGTACATGAGTCTTGGTTACAGTCTTCTGATGTTACTACGGGTGACTGACAGCTAGAAACCCAATCATTTCTGTCTGCTAATAAACATCCTCAGACAACCATGCTAATCACTTGAACTTCTCTAAAGAGGCAACCCTCAATCGTAATGGTGACTGTATCCATCTCCAGTGGCACCCTGATTGTACTTCTTGGACTGCATGAGTGACATAAGATGAAGACGATAGCGTTGTGTGTCACGTTGATTGCTTTGTGAATTTGACGTGCCTTTATCATTGGAAAAAAAAATCTAAAAGAAAAACACAAAAAAACTCTAATGTTCATCCACTAGTTTTGATGTTTGGAGATGGAGTGCTCAGTCTAAGCATTGTTCCCTTTAACAACAGCACTTCTTGGCTTCAGTTTTAATGGTCAGTCTCTCTTCTTGCACTTTCTCCCGCTCCCCCACGTATTAGTCTGTGACCTCCCGGAGAAGAAAAAGTGGGACGAAATCATCCCAATCGGCTGTTACTCGTCTTTCACTGGGAGAAGCTGCCACCAAGGAGTTTCACTTTTTAGACAAGGCACTGACAAAGACAGCCCTTTATTGGATGAATGGCAGCGGATCATCTTGACAGATCCTAGGCTAGGACCCCTGGTATTGGATGCATCAGTACTCCCACAGGGCCGAGCTGCTGAGGCTGGGTGCGTCTCCCTTCAGCGTGCCTCCCTGGTCCCCTCTCAGGTATTTGCCGTTCTTGCCGCGGATGGCGAGGCGCCGGTGCTCCTGGAGCTCCACAGTGAACTCCTCGGGGGCCTCGCCGTCTGAACACACCAGCCCAGCACTGTTCACGTACCAGAACCGGCCATCCACACCTGCAGGATTCAAAAGGTAAAATACTCCAAGTCAACTTTCTAAACATCCTTCACTTGGCTTCACCACCCTAAATGTGATTTTTTTTTGTTGTCGCTGCATTTCATTTGTGCTTCATATCCATTGCTGAAATGCTGATTTTGGAGCATAGAATAAGTTAAGATTCAATAGTCACACATCATGCTAATTTTCATGTCCAAAATTGTAATTCCGATTTCTACTAGAAACTGATTTCATGGTCACACTTTACAATAAGGGTACATTGATTAAATGTTGGTTTATGCTATTAACGGTTAGTTAATGCATAGTTAATGCTTATTAAGTAATGCATAGTTAAGCATTTACTAAGCATAATGGTTAGTTAATGCTTCGTAAATGACTATTAAGCATTGACAAAGCAAATTGTTACCGTCTTCATTGTTTAGTGTCCAAAAAAACCTTTAGATAGTATTTCTCACAGTGCCATTGCTGCATATCCTCTTTTCAGCCTCAGTCTGAAATGCTTTAGTGCCGATCTCTTTAAAGCCACTACAAGTAACTTTGTCAGTTGGCGGCCCCTTTGGACAAAAGCGGTAGTATTTTTATGACGCCAGCTATCGTAAAGCTGTTTTCTATCGCATGCCGGCCGTGCGAGTGTCAAATGATTAGGACGCAATATAGTGCATGTCCGTGTGTTGAAAGTGTGAGGGCACGGACTCTTTTCGGCTCCGTGAGAGTGGTTAGTGACACAGCATCAACTAATGCCAGTCAGTGCCACACACACCTGAATGAGTTGATGCAGTGTCACCTTCACGGAGCTGAAAGATTCCGTGTCCTCACAGAAAGCGAGAGACGGCAGTTAGTATGGATCACGATGAGGTAATGTGTTTAAATGTTGTTGTAAATAATGACTATTTCAGATGAATAATGGTCATCTGATGATGCTGGTGAGGCAAAGTAAACTTTGTTTTACTACCGCTCATTCATTTAGGAGTAAACACTGCAGTCTTGTTTACTTCCCGTGAAATTCTGTACACGTTGCTTGGCAACGCCCTCCCCTCCTCCCGCCCGTCTATCAGTCTCCCTTTTAGCTTTTCTTCATTGCATTTTCTTTTTTTTCTTTGATGGTTCAGCCTCGTTATCAGTCATTATGATGACAAATAACTGTCTCAAACAAGGCTCCCGCTCCCCTTCCCTCACCTGGAGGGATAGGCTTCTCAAATCGCGTTGCTGCGCTACACTGAAATCTGCGACCAATATGTGACCATAGAGCCTGCATGCGCAAACCAAAAATCGGACTGGGAGTGCGACCAGACCAAATGCAGTAATAAAAACTATATAAAAACGTCTTTCTTTTGGGGCGGCTGTGGCAAAGCGGGTAGGGCCGGTCGGCCACTGGAGTGCAGGGTCGGTGGTTCGATTCCCTGCCTCCCCACCACACGCCGAAGTGTCCTTGGGCAAGACATTGAACCCCGAATTGCTCCCGATAGTTAGCTTGCACCCTGCGTGGTAGCTGCTGCTATCGGTGTATGAATGTGTGTGTGATTGGGTGAATGTGTACAAAAACAATGTAAAGCGCTTTGAGTCTGTGAGAAACCAGGGAAAAGCGCTATATAAGTGGAGTCCATTTACCATTTATTTACCATTTTCTTTGCACTGATGGTCTCGTTTTCTGTTAAAGGTAATTTATGACTATCAGGAAACATGAGGCTGTTTTAAAGATATTTAAATGTTACTCATAGTGGCTTTAAGCCCTGCCTTCCATAAAGCCCAATCTGCTTCTTTTTTTTTTTGTCAGACCCACATGGGGCACAGGCACCGCCCACCAGTTCAATACGGTGGACTGTTGGTTAGATTCAGGGGCATATGGGATGTGCTTATCACAGGTGGAGGTAGTGCTAAGTCAGATTGTTAATGGGGAGGGGCCGGGGCGTTGGCTTCTCTTGTAATGACCTCATAAGGGTAGAAAATCTTAACCAAATTTCTGATTTTCAGAAAAGTGGAGGTGAGGAAAAGGAAGAAGGTTTTCCTTTCTCACACATTGGGACTGTCTGGTCTACACACTGGGGACCCAAAGAAAGCATTTTGTTTAATAGGTGACCTTTTAAATCTACCTTATCTTGGCGTTACAAGATGCTGACCTTTAATGTGGTAGGACCCATTACTGAATTGCAGGGTGAAAATGTCATAGACGGATCGGCTGGCGTCCAGTGTGTTGGAGTTCTTGTGGTGGCAGATGAATCCGTTCTCTCCTCTCAGGATCAGCATGGGTCGGTTGATCAGTTTCAGAGTGAGCTGTTCGTCCTCACCTGAGGTTCAACATCACAGAGACACATGAAGAAGAACACAAGAGCAACAGAGGCAGTGTTTGGGGCTAGGAGGTTCATTAGTGAAGAGATTAGACAAGGAGAAAACAGAGCCAATAATGTCTCTGACCTGTGGAGTCACTGACAGCGAGGAGCTGGCCGTTCTTCTTGGTGCATATGTATTTCCCATTGTTAGCCTTTATCGCCACCTTGTGGTGGAGCCACTCCACTGAAAACATGGTATTTGCTGAGCTGCAGTTGGGCAGCACAAGAGATAAAATAAGAGGTTCCTTGCTGTTAAAGGTGCACTGAGTAACTTTGTGTGTGTCAGAGAGGTGAACATTTCTAAGGTATATTCTCATAACTGAATAAACAAACTTTCCTCACAGGAAAATATGATCCCTGGAACACTGTCTGAAGTTAGATAGTTTCCTGAAAAGTGACTGTTTCACAGTAGTTGTTTATAGCAGCAGGTCCCACAGTTTGGTTTACAAACATATTCTAGTCTTACGTTTGGTTCCAGGTGCCTCAAAATAATTAAGTTTTGATTTATGATGATAGAATTATTCAATACTAAGAATTAGATTTAGAGAAAATGTGTTTTGTAAACTTACTGCAGGCTCTGCAAATGTAAACAAATCACCCTCCACTGAAACTGCATAGTGCACCGTTTAAGTTCTATAAGAAATTATTGTGATTAAATGTTGCACATGCAAGACTCAAAAAGGTTAAACAGGTCAACTAATAGAGGAGGTAGATTCTATCAAGTCAGACTTTCCAGCACACTATTAGAGTTTGAGATCAAACCAGTGATTTAACAATTTATGTTTTTATTTGACCTGCAAGCAACTACCACTGTTCATTAAATATCTCAGTTGAATTTAATCATTTTTTAATTTTTAAAATAGATATATTCATTCCATATTATTTGCATATTTAATATCACATTTTCCATGTCACATTTTATGGTGTCTCTTAAAAGTGTGGCATCATTCCTTAGATAAATATTGTTGTGTCAGGAAATTCATTCTATTTATTATGAAACATTCTTGACTGTTCGTCTTAACAACTTATTAACTCACCCGTCAATGTTTATGTATGGTGGTGGAATGCCACATGTGATTAAATAGGAACATTCATGTCTGAATAGTGAGCCATTAATAATGACCTATTTCAATGTCAGGATTGCTCCTTTTGTAAACCCATATCATGCATTGTAAAAAATGACACATACTTTATACTGGATGTATCCATTTTCATCACAATAAATTATTCACTCACAGTTCAGTGGCAGTGCTCTGGATGCCTCCGTGGGCCACCAGAGCCCAATAGTTCCCTTGGCTGGTGCGGAACGTACACTTCCTGGTGTCCTTGTCAATTTCCATCTGAAACGTCTCCATGTCTGTCTCATCGTCCTGATTGGCTGCAAGGCTAACTCCTGGGCGGGGCATAGCAAGCAGCATGTCATTAATACTTAAGCATGAAAACATGAGCACTATTTAGTGTTCGTAAGCTGATACTCACAACTTTTTTTTAATTCATGTTCACTTCCTTTTTGGTCACTCACAACCCCAATTGTATTGGAGTGCTGTATGCCGTGTATGTGCGATTACTGCTGAACAAGTTTACAGATTTAAATGCAGATTCCACTACTACTTTACACCTCTGTTGCATCTCAGTGGCAAGTCCAATATCTGACATAACAGTTTGGGGCAACAGCGACCTAGCAGCTTGCCAATCAGGTTGTATTGTTATGTTTAGCTTGGCTCAGCATGAAAGTGTGGGTAATCACCACTGATCCGGGGATGTTAGTTAATTTTTAAGTGGTTCCGTCTTAAACTGATCTGATGTGCCAAAACCGAAAACCTTCCTCAGGGCAAGTACATTATCGCTGATTGTGGTTCTGGCTGCGTCTAAGGATAGAAAATGCTGTAAACATAATAAATAAGCTAAATGTGCCCGTGCAGGAAAGAATCTTACATGGACGAGCTATCACACTCTTTCTGACAATAATATGTGCTGTACCAATCAAAAATCCCACCTTTGACTGACAAGCACTTTACAGAAACCACTTAGGAACAAATTATTTTAGCAGCATTGCCATCAGGTACTATTGTCAAAATAAGTTAGAATGAATTTACCTTTAACATAATCTTAAATCCAATGTGATTTATAGGCACACACATTAAAACATTTAAACTTGCATTATCATACATGTAGGCAGAGAAGAAAACAATTGTTTGTCACCACCACCAAGAGCCAGATGGAAGAGAGCTAAATCCCTAATTATATCCATCCCAGAATATCCTCAGTAGCTTCTTCTTAAACAACGCAAATCTGTGCCCCCCCCCTCTCTCTCTTTCTCACTTCCCCCCAATTCTCCCTCCCTACCCGTAACCCCTTTGACCCCCACCTCCGGCCCTGCCTATCTGCCATCCTCACAGCGGGGCTCTGATATAATCAGCTTTCAAGTGCTACCCAGTCCAATCCCTCAAATCCCCTCAATAAAAGAATAAAGGAAAAAACAGGAAAAGACCAGAGGATTTTATGGTCCACACTTAGCAGGATGTTCAGATAATTAGCAACCCCTCTCAACCCTCAAGCTAACGGATCAAACATATGGGAAACATGCTTAAAAAATGTAAGTGCATTAACTGGCTAAATTGTTTCATACATCCTAAAGGGCCCAATATGCTCATGTATAGACTGGTACTTTTATTTTAACCGATAAGAAACCAACTCTATTAGACCAAAGTGCCTCAAAAAAGATCGTTCTGTAAGGTTTATTGTTAACCTGAAATTAAAAGAAGAGATTGCATTTCATCATCCAAAACTATCATGTAAGGGTTACAAAGAACAATACAACAATGCTAAACAAGTGTTCGTAGGTTTAACAAGACAAGCCATTGTAGAGGTTTTTGGAGGTTGCTCTGATCTAATGCTAACCTTTAGCATGGAAACACACTCGCTATAGGTCAGTACATGTACCAACAAATCTTTCACATTAAACTAATCACTCAACATTGTCAATGATTGAAACTGTTGCTCTAGAGGAGCCCAACTTTCTTTTAAAATCATGGGTGTTTTTTTCAAACCTTACATACCAGGGGTTGTTAGCTACCCGGCAATTACACATAGGCCTAATGCAGATTAATCCATTCATTCAAATCATATTGCCAAAATGTATTATGAACAAAACAACCACACAAACATTTTTTTTCTCTGTAATTTGTGAAATATCAAGCACTCAGTCAAGCTTGGACAGACGCATGTGACATCTTAAGTCTGTTTTTCTGGCAATTTCTCAGCTGTGGTTTCCTGTTCGTGGAAAAGCCCAAGGACTTTTTAGAGTATAGTGGCCACTCTATTTTTTTTCTTCTACTCCAGCCATTGTCACAACATTTAAAAGGCCCAAGGTTTTGTCAAGACATTTGGCCATGAAAACTACTCAACGTACACTTTTAACAGGAAGGTTGTGGCAGCAGAGGTAACTATGAGGTTTCTTCATCAGTTCCAACTTCTCTTACGCAAACAAACAAATTCCACATCATCTACAGTACGTCGCCACATCCAGTGCTTCTGTCATCAAAATCCTCCACTACCAAACAGAATGCTGCTCTGCACTATTACCTGACACCTCCAGATGCTGTACTATTATGTTACTGTGACATTAAGCTAATATAAACAAAGCTTAATCATCATGTCCCAACCTATTAAGCTAATATAAACAAAGCCTTTAATCATCATGTCCCAACCCATTCGTAACAGTGAGAAAACTGTGTCAGGAGATGAAGCAAAGTAAACCCCACAACATTACACGGTCTCATTTGCAGCAATCATACTAAAAATAAACTAGGTAAAATCTTCCATTACCCATCTTATATACTCCACTTGTTTTGACCCTTATATATATTATTAAAGCTACTTATTTGAGGAATTCCAAAGAAATTAAGAATTTAATTGACTAAAATTAAAGACTTAGACACGGGTCAAAGGCTTGAGGTATGCATTTAGAAGTTAAAATACAGCTAAAACAAAGCCACAGAAATAGTAGTAAATTATCATGCTAACGTTAGCTAATTAGCAGTAAACACAAAGCAGAGCTAAGGCTTATGGTCATGTCATTAGATATGCACGTATTTGGTCTTAAAAATAACGTTTTGGACAATTGAAACATTGACTTGACTTGAATGACTTTACAGAATTTGATGACAATTGATCCATAACAAGTGGTTGAAATATTTCAGTCTGGTCCAAAGGGGTGGATGAACCCACAGACCATAAACGGCGCCATCCCTAGAGCCAGGAAGCTATAACATGGCTTATCTGCATGTCCTAAGTGAGGTCAAAAATCTAGTGATGTGTTCTGAGAGCATCACAAGTAGCCTAATAACCCTGAGCTCACTATGCTACTCGGCATCACCTGGTTTAAGGCTATGCTGAAGAATGCATGCAAATACATAGTACATAGTACATCTACACAATCCAACACACACACACACACACACACACACACACACACACACACACACACACACACACACACACACACACACACACCAACACACACACACACCAGTTTGAAAAGACCTGGTTTACAGAGAGGTGTTTTAATACAGTTGTTCATGAAAGAGTGTGAATCCCATCTGTTCATCAGGGGGAATTTCATTCTAATTTCAAATCTGACAAAAGATACAGACTGGAGATGGGAGTAAGGGGCCTGACATGCAACTAAGATGTCATGGTTTGTGAGCTACCGGGATGCTTTAATCACATCCTATTCACACCCGATAAACTAGGTTTCATGAGGTCTTACTACTGGTTAAATTATCATTGATCTTAAGTGCATTTGAAGAATACATTTCAGCCCCCCCCCCTCCACTCTGCGCCTATGCCTGGGGGCCCATCACTTTCATTTTCTCTCATCCCGACTCAATGTCATGCTTTGTCTACCTATTCTATGTGTCCATTTCACACTAATTCAAGCCAGAAATGATCCTCTGTCGGGGCTCAGCTGGAATCCCACAGCCGCTATATCTGATAGGCTATAGATGAGAGGAGAGGAGGTGGAGGAAGGAGAGAAGGAAACAGGGAACGGGAGGAGAAGTAGAAAGATTAGATATGCTGAAATCCAAGCCAGCGATCTGAGGATATCAATAGCTGTGCTGATGACCATCGTTGACACAGCAGTTGGTCAAGCATACGAAATAAGATGTTGTCGTCAATGCCACGATCGCTGTTAAACTACGCAGTGTGGTGCGGTACTGTCCTCATCAGCAAACTACTTTCTGATGCATCCACTACGCAGACACACTCACAAAAAAAACACACACACACACACACACACGCAGGGAGCGTCAGCATTGCCACAATTTGGATCAGACCCCAGTTCCAGTTCCACTTTCGGGTGATGTCCTACCTGCAGCCCTGCAAGTGGAGCAGGCCTAACTAATCCATCAGGGATGGATGGCTTTGACATCTATTATTAATGGTAAGCTGATTCCACTATCCCCCTGTTCCTTATTTTCCTCTTCTGCCATATCCTTCATCCTACACTACTTCATTTTCTGTTGTTCATTTCAGCCCATTCATTTGTTCCTTCTTCATTCCTAGGGTGTGTGTGTGTGTGTGTGTGTGTGTGTGTGTGTGTGTGTGAGTGAGTCTGCGCACGCTTGCATCATGTGTGTACATATGCATTTGTTGTGCACATGTTCACCAGTGTTTGTGTCTGTTGTTGACTATTATCTCTATTTCACTTTCAGGGTAGAGTGGACCACTTAGTGCTGACAAGGAACACAGGGAGGTTATGACAGATATGATGACAGATCTACACGCACGCACACACACACACACACACACACATGAACGTACGCAAGCGCACTCACACACACACACACACACACAAACAATGACACACACACATACTGCAGGCAATCAATTAAGAACAACACAGAAAATACTGCATCCTATTTCTGTCGATAAATGCTGTCTTTTACACATTTGTATAGAAAATTAATGCTCTACCTCGTAGCAGCTGACCCTCTTTTATTACTAACCTATTTCCTGCATTTGGACTGGCTTTAAAAAAGATATGAAACGTGACTTCTCTGCATTAAATGGAGCAGAAACAAAGGTGCTAATGTATGTGACAATACAGGTAAGGTGACATAAGGCAGGATGAAGAGGCCACCTGTCCCAGGCATACTCCTATTGTCCTAAAGTCCTTTGAGAGCTGTGTTCTCCTGTCTCTCCTTTCCTTTCACCTTCTACCTTAATCATCACACTGAAGTAACAAGGTGTAATTACCCATATACTGAAGAATTTTGAGGTATACTATCATAGGATTTTCCACAGTGGCTGTTGGCCCACTTTTATTCTAACTTTACAATTCAACATATTTCATAAAAAGGTATGGATATTTCCTCCACAATGTTTGCTGCAAACTACCACAGATTCTCCCTGAACTGATTTCATTCAGCTTAACAAAGTGTTCACACATAGGCATAAGGGAACGTCAACCAATGTCTTGCATGGCATTTATTCCACTGATAGGAACAGTCGGCAATGCTGAAAAGTCTCTTGTGTGAATGCAATTTTCAATGTTTGCCTCCACTATAATTCTTCTGCAGTTATAGTGCAAAAAAAGGCGAGAAGTTGTTTTGAGTCATTTGTAGGTGTAACTTTGTCATATGTTGCTAACAACAGCACATGGGGCACATCTATCTCTTTAACGGGTTTGTTCAGCAGCACAGCACAGCACTGACAGAGGCCAGGGTTAGCAGGTTACATTAGCTGGTTAGAGCGAGCATCGGAGGGGCAGAAGCTTTGGCCCCAGGTGAGAAGCAGCTTGGGTTTCTGAAAGCAGACTCTCCCCTCCTCGCTTTGCCTTCCATGAACAGAGGCCAATTTCATCAATAATTCAAAACACCACCTCACCACTCGCCACAGCAGGACGCTATGGCTGTGTGTGGGCGAGTGCTTCTGAGAAAGATAAAGCTTTTTGTTAGTTATAGTGCAGAACAAGTGTAGAAAGAAGGACAGCAAGAGAGAGAGAGGGGAAAGTAACACGAAAATGCAAGCTGCTGCAAGTATTTCTGTCTCTGCATACATTTGTACATCGTGAAGCTATACTCTGTATACTGTATGCCTGTTTTATACTGCACCATATCTTTCCCTTCCTTGCTTTCGACCAATCAGGTCGCAGAACTTCCAATCGCCTGGTTTCTGCCTGAAGCTCTCACTGCTAACCAGGAACAATGAGTAGGGGACAGATTCAGTTACAGCACCCAGGGCTGAAGTAACTCAACCCCGCAGACAAGAATCTGCAGCCCCTCTGGATGGGTGTCATGGCCAAGTACACTGACAAGCTCGGTTGGTGTGCGCTAATCCATCCCCATTCCAGCTTCAAATCAGACCAGCAAACCTTTTTCGACCATCAGCAACTTTAATCACTTGGCGAGTCCTTCTAGTTCGCTTCTGGTTAGAAAAGAAATTCAATTCTCACATTTACCATTTTTGTTGTCTTTTCACTGATCAAATAATTTCAACCTTGTTTGAAAAAAAAAAAAAAAAAACCTTGAAGCCAGTGTGATGCAGGTGCAATCTATCATTTTAGTAGCATGGTGTCATCATGGATGCATGCTTATCGAATAACGCACTCCAACAGCCCGTCACGAGATCGAAGCATAAATACATAATACAGTATCATCAGAGCATTACTTCACAACGTGTATGTTACAGGCAGCTGTTTCAGCAAGCCCAAGAGGCAAAACTGTAGCCAACAAAGCCTGGAGGTACACATGAGAAGGAATAAAAGGGGATTTTCAAAAAGATTACCATTTATGATTTATTGGATGGAACTTTTTATATTATACAGTATGTGCCGCATTTTAAAACCACCATATAATTCACCGTGTCAGGAATGCAACTCCTTTTCTAAAAACATTCATTTTTTTAGCACATTTAAAGGCAGTCATGAAAAACTCGCTGCAATTTTTTGTCAAAAAATCTAGTTCTGTGGTGATTCCCAACATGGGTGCACAATAACCATCCTTTGACCAAATCACTCGCAAGTGTTAGACTTAATGGCGACAGTGGACCAAACCTAATCAGTTGCAGCTATGAAACATATGACGTATTTGTCTCAGGTCTCCCGCATGAGGTGGGTAGTTTTCCATATCAGCCTCATCAATCTTGTTTTTCTGGAAAGATGCTATCCAATGTGATATCGATGCATGTTGCTTTGCAGACTACATTACCCATAATTACCATGCATCCCTTATCAGTTGTCAATCACTGGAATGCAGCCCATTTCCTTAACAATGCATATTCAGCACGTCTGCAAGTCAATGCATTTCCTGTGGGATAAGCTCAGTTTTCCAGAGGTGTATCAGTGCACAGTATGCGCTTGCATAAGGGCTAGTAATAGTAAATGTAGTAGTTGTAGTATTTGTTGCCCCTCTGCTTCATTATGTATGTGTGTGTGTCAGCTAAAGGCTCATGTGACCACTCTCAGAGGCACATAAGGTCAACCTCCCCTCCATTTAATTAGACATTTTGGGATTCTCTTTAAGACTTTAGGGAACCCAAGAGTCTGCAAGAATTGAAGCTTGTACATGCATGCAATGGCTTCGGGGCAAAATCATGGTTTGTGACAACACCATCTCCTGTTGTGGTGTCTTTCCTTTTGTTTTTTTTTAAGATATTTTTTAGGTATTTAGCCTTTATTTTGATTGTTCAAATTCAGACAGAGTGAGAGAGAGGGGGAGGACGCAAAGAAAATGTCCACAGGTCGGATTCTAACCCACGACCACTGCGACAAGGACTGAGCCTATGTGGTACGCGCTCTACCCACTATACGCCACCAGAG
The DNA here is from genome assembly GCA_026929865.2 of Hyperoplus lanceolatus. Classification (NCBI taxonomy): domain Eukaryota; kingdom Metazoa; phylum Chordata; class Actinopteri; order Uranoscopiformes; family Ammodytidae; genus Hyperoplus; species Hyperoplus lanceolatus. The sequence goes on along the minus strand of CM049411.1, from coordinate 18,419,450 downwards.
CGCCCTTATTTATTTACGTTTTAATTAGAGCTGCAACGATTAATCGACGAATCGATTATTAATCGATTATTAAAATAATCGCCAACTATTTTGATAATCGATTAATTGTTAAGAGTAATTTTTTAATAAAACATTTCCAAATTCTCTGATTTCAGCTTCTCAAATGTGAATATTTTCTGTTTTTTTAAATCCTATTATGACAGAAAACTGAAATATCTGTGAGTTTTGGACATAATAATACATTTGAGGACGTTAACATTTTTCACAATTTTCTGACATTTTACGGACCAAAACACTAATCGATTAATAATCGATTAATCGAGAAAATAATCGACAGATTCATCGATTATCAAAATAATCGTTCGTTGCAGCCCTAGTTTTAATCTTACCTTGTCTTATGGAGACATATCGCCCGTTGGCTGCCGTCAGAACCACCTGTGGATGGCTCTCCTCTAGGTCAAACAGTTCGTCTTTTCCCGGCTTGGAGCAGCGTCCGGACCTGAGGGTGCCCGTGGGCCCCATGGGAGACAGATACTTCCCCTCACAGTCTTTGAAGGCCAGCTTCCCGCACTTGAGTTCCAGTGTGTACGCCGTGGCCCTCCCGCTCTGCGTCACCAGCTTCCCGTCGTTGCTGAGGAAGCGGCCGTCGCAGGTCTTGAGGCAGTACTTCCTGTCCAGGTAGACCAGGGTGAGGAGTGCCGCCACACCCCACGGAATGTTCACGTCCACGGCGATCTCCCCATCCTCTATAGAGAGCTGGGCGTAACGCTTGCGGGCCACGGACAGTAAATTGGCCTGTGGGTGCAGGGCCAGGTGCACGGCCCACAGCTCGGAGTCCGTGATGAGCTGGGCGAAGCAGGACAGGTAGTCCCGAGAGCCGCCGAAGAAGCGGAGGTGCTGCTCGGACTGCAGGGCCCAGCGACCGTCCGACTGAGCCACGATGAGGAAGCGGCAGTCGGAGTTGTGCCCGTCGGCCTCACAGGTGACCTTGCCGTCCTTGTCCGAGGCCAGGTAGCGTCCAAGATGGCTGCGCAGGAACACCACCTGGTTGTCCTGAGAGTCCTGCTCCAGAAGCCAGATCTGCTTCTTCTTCAGGCTGGGTGCAGACGCGTTCACCTATAGGAGGAAAGCGTTTCAGCACAAATCTCATGAAGGCTTTTTTCAATTAGTCTTGACTTAGTCTTGTTTCAATATTTAACTGTGTCAATTTTTGTATTTGTATGATGCATTTCCTTTTTCTTCTTTTCTTCTCTCGTTTACTTGATCTTTTCTTCCGTCCCGTTTACATAGACTATAAAGTATATATTTAGAATTATTATATTAAAAAGTATTATATTCAAAATATTTAGATTTTTCTTTTCATGTTATGTATTGTTGAGTAATTGTAGGGAACCCGACACACACAGCCCCTTGTGGGTTTTCTGGATTAACTTTGCAGGTCTCTTTAATGTGCTGTTTTTGTTTTTAACTTGTGCTAAATAAATATAAATCAAAATCAAATCAATTCTTTGTACAACAAACATGGCAACTTCATATCAGGAGCATCAGGGTTAAATGATATATAGCCCTGTACATCTCTATAGCACTGAAAATCATCTACAAACAAATCTGTTACAATTCTTTTCTTTTTTTGTATTGGATGGCAGGTTTTTACCTTGAAGCCAAAGGCCTCAGCAGTGAGGTAGCGACCCTCGTGGTTGATTAGTCCAAATTGCAACTTCAAAGGACGGTGGTTCCCGTTAGCAGGCATCTTCACCTATGAATTCAGGAGAGTGAGAGACAGAAGGGGTCAGACAAATCAAGGATGGAGGATAGAGAGAGAGAGAAAGAGAGAGAGTTAAATGGACCTGACATGGGATGCAGGAAGCAGGGGGATATGCATAGAAAAAAGAGGGGGAATAAGTATTCTTTTAAAGAGGTGAAGAAATAAGGAAGTATATGAAATCATTGGGGATGATGAAATGAGGAAAGTCTCAAAGACAGGAAATCAATTCATTAGGGTACAGTACATAAAGCTTTGCTCCCAAGACCACCCCCCCCCTCATCTCACCCATGGCTTTACTACACATTTTTCCAGCTACAGCACTCCTAATTTACTTACTGTGGTTTTGTGGCTTCCCCTCTGCCGTTCTTGCGGCTCTGGTTCCAGCTCTCAGATGTAAGAGGGCTTCTTTCACCCAGCAAACTCTTTCTCTCTCCTCTCCCTCTCTCACGTTCTGTGGATTGGGCTCCCCTCCACCACCACTTTTCTTCACCCTAATCAAGCTAGAGGCAGCAAAGACTTGAGTCCAACCTTGATCTCTCTTTAGTCCTGTGTCAACCTCTCCTTCTCTGTAGACTAAGTTTTTGCTCTTGACTGCCTATCTGCACTTCTGCAGCCCAAACCCTCTCTCCTCTTTCTCTTTTTTCGCCCAGCCTCACTCCTGTTCCCTGAAGGCCTAATCACCTGGTTGTTCCCCCTCCTGACTAGCACTCCCTGGGGTTTAGTTTCTTTTTTTGCCCCTCCTTTGCCCACTACCCTTGGACCACATCCAACACTCTGACGCTCTTCTTTATACCTTCCTTCCAGGTTCCTCGTTTTGTCAGACAAAAGTTTTGATCAGCAAAGAAGAACATCCTCAGCACGGTCCTGCAAATGTTATGGTAGCGCAATGACGGACTCTCTTCACTCTTTGCTAGAACGTAAGCCGGCCATCACAACAGAACTCAGTAACAAAAGGGTGCTCGCCTCTGTAATCTTAAGCCTCTCTTTTCTCTGTGGCCGTTTCCTCCCATCCTCTCCTTCTCTCTCTCTCTCTCTCTCTATACCTCTCTCTATACCTCTGCCTTTCTCTAACATGCAATGTGTATAGTCCTGCCTTTCTCTGCCTCTGCACTTTATTCTGAGCTCTGCACTTCGCCTCTTTCTGTCTGTGACACATAAAGACAGGTAAGTAGAAACAATGCTAACACACACACACACACACACACAGCGCCGGGTAACCAGAGCACTCCCCGTGCCTTTGGGGTAGTTGCCTGAGTACGGCTCCACTTACCTGCTTATGCCGGGGGTTTAGTTACACACCTTCTCTGATTGCAAGCTCTCTGGGTCAGTCCCAATGGGGAATTTGTCCAAGAGGCCAAGAGAGTCGGACTTCGCATCTGAATTTGGGAGACAAGCACAGGGAGAGGGTATGATGGGGGTTGTAAAGGCAACAATAATAAGCCAATCAACATATGGGGTTTTGAGAGAAATGTGTGTGCAGCAAGTGTGCCTGCATGTGTGTGTGTGTGTGTGTGTGTGTGTGAGTAATCAACCTTGCCAATCTGCCTATTATAAGTCATCTTTGTAAAGTAAGCAGACGTGTCTGTTCCTGAATCCATCTAATCCTCAACCCAATCATCCCAACCTGGCTAATCTAGGAGTACTGTCCCTCCCCACTCCCTAAAACACAAACACACACACACACACACACACACACACACACACACACACACACACACACACACACACACACACACACACACACACACACAAGCGCGCCCCTTCTGCTTGTCAATGGCTATAAACCTACACACATAGGGGAGAACGGGGTAAGTAGGCACACTTTTTACTCTACTGAGAATTGCACCTAAACATCTTTCAATAGTCATTCCTGTATTAAATTGAAGCTTAAGGTGTTGGCTTGGAATGTGTACCCCTCACTTTTTCTATCGTATTGTAATAAAGAAGAAATTAATCATCAAAGACACCCTTACACATTGTGACAACCAACCCCATCAAGGGGTCGGTTGTCAAACACTATGGGGTTGTTTGTCACAATGTAATCTTAATGGGAATAATCTTAAAAAGAAGGCAAGAAAGTAGAACTAAATTTGAAAGTTTAATTGCATTGTCAAGTTGACAAATAGGCCTACATAACTTAATGTAGCCTTGGCAGCTGGTCTAGTTTGGGATGCACTGGGTTGTTTTGATTTTGTTGCCCTTTTTTCTTTTGCTTGCTAGCTGCCTTTTCCTGCTCTATTCTTTCCTTCTCTGGGGTGTCAGGGAGGATGCAGCTTGACAATTTCTTTTGTTATTGGGTTAATTTTCTGGCTGCAGCCTTGAGATAACATGTGACAACCAACCCCCAAAAAAATTTGACGACCAACCCCAACTTGAATTTCTTGCTAACATCAAGGCCAACAACCATCTGACAACTAATTAGCTTGCTAACCACAATCTAAACTATAGTTTACCCTTCACACTTTGTATGGGTAACAAGTGTTTTGTTATAAACCCATTGTGTAAAAGCCTAGAAGAAAAATACTGAGGAGCTAAATATTTTCAATTTGACATGAAAAACACAAACAGTCGTCTCACCTCAAATGGAGCAGTCTAACTCCAAGGAAGACTATATAGGTGACCTCTGATCCCAGTTATGGATATTTACATATCAAAATTTCACAGACAGCGCCTTCTGGTTCCGAGATATAACGATTGTGACAACCAACCCGTGTGACAAATTACCCCGTTCTCCCCTACTCACTGAGCCACAGCAAAATAAATGTCATCACACACACACACACACACACACACACACACAGACACTGAAGGCCGCAAGGGTAGTTAGATTGTGCGAACACAGAACAGACAGGCATCCCACATTTATGGGATGCTGTGGATTCTAACTACAACATAGCAACTAGTACAACATCAACACTGACAAGTCTTGATTGGTCACTATAAGGGGATCGCAAATAATAACATGTTTGACTATTAAACTAGTAAACTGACTAGTCTGCAGGTTATTTCTACAAAATATCACACTTGAGAAGTGTTCGGTTTTCTTTTAGTTCAATTCTCTTGACTCCAATAACTCACAGACAAGACATGTAAGGAAAATAGAGGGGCACACACAGCTACTTTATGAAGTCTATCTGGACAAAAACATTTGAAAACTCTATCTGTTCGTAAACACAAGTAATGATGAGGATAAATAAATATTCCCTGTTTCAAGGATAAGCCGTCTGATCTGCTATTTGTAAGAGGAGCTGCATGTGAGCGTTTGTGTATGTGTGATTGGTCCCGAGAAGAACTCGACACCCCTTATCTATAAAATAACACCAATGAATAGGAAATCAGATCAGCACATTTGCATACCTAAAATACTCATCACAGAAACATCCGCTTTCACTCTCTCCCTCTTTCACTCTTCCTTATAACAAAGACACAGCACACACACGCACACACGCACACACACACACACACACACACACACACACACACACACACACACACACACACATACACAGACAGACACACACACACACACACACACACACACACACACACACACACACACACACACACACACACACACACACACACACACACACACACACACACACACACAGGAGGAGACAGACATGGTGCTCTCGCAAATCAGAAAAAAAGTCAGACACTGTTATTGTTATCACTACCAGTGCTATTATTTTCATTACTATCACTATTATCACTACTACTGTACTTGCTCCTCATACGTATCCTATCCCACGCTTCATTAGCTCTCTCTCAGTGGCCCCCGGGGGCTGCGTCATCTTCTGCTGATGTGCCCGACACAGCCGTCGGCACGGTGATGCCTGTCGATAGCCAGCCAGATGTGTCTTTTTTTCTTTTTTCTCTCATCCCCCCCTCCACCCCTTACACTGGGACGGCGGCTGTGCCAGGTTCACCGTGGCAACAGTGGGATGGTGCTTTAGAAGCCATTACAGCGGTCCTCTGATGACACTCAAATAGCTATCATTACACCTCCTCCATGGAGACACAGAGGGAGGAGGGAGGGAGGGAGGAAGGATGGATGGATGGTAAAATACTGTGGAGGAGAGGAAAAGAGGTAGTAGGGGCAGAAGCAGATGAACAACAGCAGGGACAAGGAGGTGAAAGAGAGGGAAAGGTAAACGGTGGGAGACGGGTTATGGGTGCAGGGAGAATGGGCAAATTACACGGGAAAGACACACCAAGGTAAAGATATAGCAGGAGGTGCGTGGAAGAAGGGATGAGAGTGAAGGGAGTGACTGTGAGAGAAAGAGAGAGAGAATGGGGAATTCAAAATGACCGTTTGTGAGTTAACAGCCTCCAGCCTTTTTCTACCCTATTAAGTTCTATTCTGCCATTACTTGGGACTGTGGGGTGCTGCCTCACACCCCACAGTGCCCCCCTGCTCTCCCAGACCTCCCCCTTCTCTCTCGCACACACACACACACACACACACACACACACACACACACACACACACACACACACGCACACACGCTCTCTCTTTTCTGAATCTTCACTTTCCTCCTCCAGTCATCTTCTTCCCCCTATTTTTCCCTTTAAGTCTTTCTCACCCCCTCCTCTCTCTCGTCTTCAGTTCAATTCTAGAGGTTGTGAACTGAATGAAAGAGAGAGATCAGGTGGATCAATCTTCGAGCCCACTGATTGTCCCCGTTGTTGCTGTTGCAAAAGCACGCCAAAACAAGCTGTAAGGGTGTAAGCGGCTGTCTTTGCTTTGTTCACGACTATGTTCACTTTCGTGCATGTAAACTTAAATCCTCGGATTGGGAACACCCGACACTACTCAGAGGGCTCTTATTTTGTTGAGCCAGGATTGACTGCCTTCATTTTTTCAGCATAGCTGGAATGTGAATACACAAAACTTTCCCAAGTTTCTTTCAGAAAAATAACGGAAAACACTCTTGTGTGTTGAATAGGCCTACATCATTCTCACGTAGTCCATCATATCCAGCGTGGTTTCTTTTTGAGTCATGAAGGGTGAGAATTGCTGAAAATTACTTTGAGGATGCTAAATGTGATAAATGGGAGGACATCTTTCAATGCAAAGATTCTAAACACACACTTTGCAACTGCCCTGTGAAACCTGCCATCTGAAACTCTCACTTTCGGCCATGCTATGGCACCCGTGACACGAGCCTTTTTTTAAAGTGCAACTTGATACGATTAAGGTGTTTTAATGGCAACTTTCTAGTTTTTGTGCATATTGGAACAGTTGAATCTTTACAGACACACACACACCTGGCATACTTTCAATTGTAATTCCTAAAGCCACCACTAAGAGGCGGTGTCCGCCTTCTACTTTTCTTTCTTTATGAGAGCCTTGCCTATATATTTTTTGGAGGTAAAAAAAAAAAGGAGAGGGAAGATTGATGCTTGGTTTGTCAGTGTTGGTGCCTGTGTGACTGCATAGCGTAGGAGGGAAGGACTTAAGTGCTATTTAAAATGGCTGCTTTTAACGTCTCCTGCTTTTTAGGGGGGACTTCGCAGCAACGGAAAGGAGTCAGCAACACGTGAAGCGTTATCAAATGTAAAACATCAGCGCAATTAAAACGAGAGGGGTGGAAGGGGAGTAGGCTATTTCCCAGTTTCAATCATTTCCAGTGCCCCGTCCCTGGGTCTGTTTCTCTGCCATGTAACACTGGCTGTATGGCATAACAGGAGCAGGTTTGACCCACCATTTTAGAGCCTGAATGTGTGAATGTGGGTTATACCTCACTGCTAAGCATGCATTTCTCATGTGCTTTTAATCCCATTGGTTTTCTGGCATGCTGATTTGATTATGATCAGGGAAACGCACGCGCGTAAAAGGCTGCAGCGCTGCTCTGGTCGTCCCATGTGCTCCAGTAGGCTACAGTGCAGTAGACTATATTACCCTAGGTTTTCTTTAAAGGTGTCTGAAACGATGCTTTGAAATAGTCCGGATTAACTGATGTATCGCGTTTCTAAAAACAAACCGCCTCTGAATCATTCATTAATTCACATTTGGCCATTATAGTGCGGGTATGTGTTTTATGGGCAGAGCAGCTCCTTCCTGTGTGGTAGGAAAGAGTTAATAACAACGGGCTAAACGTGATGAGTGAGGGGACTCTGTGAAAAACAGAGAGCCAATCCGCGTGAAGATTAACACCTTGCACGGTAGTGATTGGCTGGCAGTCCGGTCGTTGTTGTTTGGAACTCAATACCCACGTGGGGAAACGAACCTCATTGGAACTCTCATTGGCTGAGACCCCACACTCAAGATCCGCCCGTGGAGGGTCTCGCTGCGTTATTGGTCAAGCTGCAGCAATCAACTCCCCCTCCCCCCGCCTCTACCTGCCTTGTTTTTCCGTCCTAGAGGAAAGGAAATATCCCTCTCGCGAGCTCCATATAGGCTCGCGCGGGCAGCCGCCGTCCTCTTTGCTTCACATCTATCAGTAAGCGCGCGAATTCAGATCTGACATTTCGCAACGATCCTCTTACCGGCCAAAAAAATTAAAAATAAAATAAAAAAGGGATACAAGATGATAACGAGATATGATATTGACTCGGCTTCGACTTCTCTGGGCGAGGAGCTTCCCGTTATTTCGTTTTATCAACAATTTCCCTGAGACTACCCTGTCTGCCTCTCTTCATTTCCTCTTCATAAAGCAGTCCGACGCTCTGCTCTCGCGCTATACTGGACATGGCGTGTCCATGTTCATATGTGCAGCTTTGTAGTGACAGGGCCATTAACCTGTGATGAATTAATTATATTACTTAAGATTAACAGGCTTGATCAAATTTGGTGGGTGAGAGTGTACTCTGCCCTATCTATCTATCTATCTATCTATCTATCTATCTATCTATCTATCTATCTATCTATCTATCTATCTATCTGTCTGTCTGTCTGTCTGTCTGTCTATCTATCAAGGCCAATGACAGTATCAATGTTTACATTTTATAAAGCAACTTGCTGATCTATAAGGTAAGAATGGAGCATCATCATAGTCATATCGTATGGGCTAGCCTTTAAAATATATCTATTGTCTATAGGCCTATATATATATTTATATACAAATATCTTATTAAAGTTGTTCTCAGTCGCTTTGGTGCTTTCTCACATCACTATTAACATTTGCACAGCAGTTAGTGCATTTCTCAAAACAATTAGTGCAAACTGCAAAACCTAGTGGATAACCTGCAAAAGTATGTCACTTGCTCAAAATGGATAGTCTATTCCTCAAAAGCAAGTATTCATGTCAATGAAACTGCCAGTGTCATCAAAATGAGAAGTCTTGACACCATCGTTTATGAGCAAGATAGTCAAATGGCTTTGTCATGTTTTCATTATGACAGTTTATTCTCTCAGTGTTTTCCAATGCAAAAATAAAGGTCAGAACTCGGTGACACTACCTGAAAATGCTCAAGACAGCACTATACACTACTTGTACAACCATTTGAAAACTACAGTAAAGTTACACATTGCTGTAGTTAGGGGAGTAAGTGAGTACAAGACACTGAATACGTATGTTTCACATTTTTACTGTATATGCTCTTTGCAATTCTACAGCATTGTGCAAAAGAAAAATACACTTCAGTCACTTATTTAGAACAAACATAAAAAAGCACCCTTTTGGTAGAGCTGTGCACAAATGTGAACAATATAACAGGACATATTGTAACTGAACATATATAGGTAAATCATTCTGGCACATCCAGACATTCCTGTCTGTCTGGCCACATATTTTCATCTACATCACAACGGATATTATCCCTTGCAATGCAGCGAGGAAAGTATCTATGATAAAGAAAAGGTATAAAATTTGCTTGACAGAATTTGATAACTAGTTCAACAATTTTGTATGTAATGACTCAAGCAATAAAATGAAGACTATTAGTTTTATTGGGAACGACTATTCAGCATCCATAAGTATAGTTCATTTTGACTGACATGACATAAGCAAATGACAATGTTATAAAACAGCAGAGAATTGTATGAAATCAACTGATACATGTCCAAAAGCATTTGCAATTTGTTCAGAGGAAGGAGAAACTGCTACTATGATGTGCTCAAATGACTAAATGTTGCGAAGGTTGAACTAATAGTTAAGAGAATTTTCATTCTGATCTGAGAAAAGCACCAAAGCAACTGAGAAAAACTGTAAGGAAGTATAAAAATGTAAATTGGTAGAAAAACAAAATATGCATTTGAGGTTTGGATAACAAAGTGTTCAATTTAAACCTGGCTAAAGATCCAAAGTTTTCAATTCTGAGCACTGAAAGAAGAGAGCTGTAACAACATGGGCTGAAAATAAGATGCATTTACTGTAAGGGACTGTTTAGTGGTGTTTTATGGAACACGTTTTTTTTATTTATTAGGCTACACATTACCTCTCAAATCCTGTCAGCAGACAATGCTTTGATCTTGCTATAGTTACCACAGCAGCTGTCGGTGTGTAACTTTTTATGACAGCTTGCCCGCTTATAAGAAACATTTACATTTTCAGTTGCAACAATCCCTGACTAAATCTGTTCATATTTTGTATCACGATTTTAACATTGGCTAACAGGATCCTTTGCCTTTTTTTCCTGTCTCGAAGTGAAATAAAATACAGCTAGTGTGTTCATATGTGAGGTGACCAGGCAACATTAAAAAACACACAAAAAACTTTGAACTTGATGAATTACATGGCCAATTATCTGCCCGTTCTCAGTGCCATGAACGTGCGGTGTGTTCGCTCTTAACAGTGTAAAAGCTTTGACATTGGCGTCTTGTCAAAAACTAATGGGGAGCTGGGTGTGGACTTGAATTTTAACAAAATAATTGTTCCTGTAGCTCGGTTCAAATGACGAGGTGTTCAGATTGTATCGGAAAGTTCAGTCAGTTTTGACAGAATAATCACAATCACGGTTCATGTTCAGTGTTTAAAAAAGAAAATGAATGAAAACCTTCATGGTAGGCCTATGTCAACTTTTTGGCCACCTGCTGAATGTAAGTCAACTCTGCTATTAGATCTCTGTTGCTCTTTGCCATGCATGGTGTCCAACAAAACCATTTGTCTCTTTAATTTTCTAATGGTTTGATTGACTGATTTTTTTTTTTTCTCAAGGCTACTGGCAACATTTTTCTGTCTGCTGTTTGTCCAGGTAGAGTACTGAATTCATCAGATCGTTTTCTTTTTACTTAACAGCTGCCAATGGGGGGAGACAATAGCAGATGTAATCAGCAAACCCCCCCAAATTAATGAGCGGCAGAGTTGGGAATCACTTCTCCAAAACATTTTTGCATTATGACATCTCATACAGTGTTAATGTAAAAATGAGAACTAATTCTAATTTAAAAAAATATATTTTTTGAATAAATTGTTGAAATGAAGATGATGAATCTCTAAATATAAGGCTAGGCCTTCTGTTTTATTGTTGCAGAAACCACATGGCTTATTTCAATCCTGTTGAACTTCTTTAGTTCTTTAGTTATTCCTTATGCACATGCATCTTGCATGTTAACAATGAAGCCATCTTTTCTCTTGAAATTGTGTCTTCCATACAGTCAGTGGTAGGCCTACTTTGTAAGCCTCACTAGATCAGCTACAGTAGACAGAGATTGCGGCATATTGACGAAACGAAAGAGCGGCAATTTGCCGGCTCTCCTTGGTTAGGTGTTATTTACACAGTGTTGTGACTCTTTTTTTGTGGAGAGATTTCCGCCTCCAGAACTATACCTTCCTCCTCCTCTTGAAATTGTTGAATAATGTTGCTAAACTCAGCTCAGGTTGAATCTCCCATCCATTCAGTTCACCTCAGAATCCAGATCAGTGCGCTTTCTCCCTGGCCTCATCCTATGCCGGAGCCGTGCTGTGGATTTAGCTTGCTTGTGATCCAGCAGCAGCGGGTTGCAGCGGCCCTCGCTGTGCAGGCGGCACAGAGAGGGGAGCTGGGCCAGCGGGGAAGGGGGATACCCCCCGTGTGCTCGGCAATTGTTGTCGTGGCAATGGTGGCCGTAGTGATGGTTGCCAGGGAGATGGCGGTTGCTTGTCTGACCTGTCCCCCTTGTGCTGTCACCGGCGTTATTGATGCACGCCGCTGTTCGGCATTGTGGGAGTGTGCGGGAGGGAGGGCGGAGAGGACAACGGTTAATGAGTTCAGGAGGAACGGGACTCTCCCTGCTCTCTCTCTCTCTCTTACTCTCTCTCACTGTTCCCTCATCACCCTCTCTCTCTCTCCCTCCCTACCTCCCTCTCCCGCCCTCCCTCTCCCCTCTTCATTTCTCATGGGAGGCTGTCTTGTGCGAGTGTGCATTAAGAATGTGGGTCTCTCATGATCCATCATGGCAAAATGCACTTTTCCTCTCCTTCACACACACACACACACACACACACACACACACACACACACACACACACACACACACACACACACACACACACACACACACACACACACACACACACACACAAACATTCATGCTTGAACCTAAATGGCGTACTGACGGTGCACTCACAAAAACATGTTCTCTCACACCTTTACTCCAACAGCATAACTGACTCATTCGCGAACCACTATCCCCCCCCCCTCTCTCTCTCTCTCTTTCACACACACGCGCGCACACACACACACACACACACACACACACACACACACACACACACACGCGCACACACACACACACACACACACACACACACACACACAGATGCTGCCCTGCTGTTATGCCTGAAGCTAGGAGAGCTAGCAAGATTAATAATGACCCCTGACTCCCCATAGACAGACCCAAATATACACAGTTTGGAGAGAGAGCGAGAGAGCGGAGGCAAAGAGAATGGAGGGAGGCACAAGGTGAGGCCAAACGGAGACTAAAAATACACAGTTTAGAGACAAAGAGAGAGAGGAAATGTATACAGTTTAGAAGGTGATGAAGATGTGAAACATGAGAGTGGAGGGAGAAGTGGGAGGCCTGACATGCAGAATAAGGCGAGAGGAGAAGTGGGGAACGAGAGAGAATATGTCAACTCTAAGTAGGCCTATATTTAATTTACCTCTATGCTCTTCTCATACCCGAAAAATGACTAGCCTATCGAGACCAGCCTTATCATTTCTCATCGTTTCTCTCCTGCAGAACATTCTGGCCTTTCTCCAATCTCCGTTGAGAGGACCCCGTGTTCCGACCTAACGTAAGTCCCTTATAGTGGAAGGCAGCCTCTGATTGGTTAGTTTAGTCATCAATCTAGCTTCGTAAGACCAGCCATATCTTACGAGCTTATTTGTATGTTGACTTCATAGAGTCGAAGAACCAATCTGGGGCTGCTTTCCGCTAACGGATGGAAAGTGGGGAGGGTCTGGTCTGACTGGAAGCTAGATTGACCAAAGGCTAGATTGATGACTACATGAACCAATCAGGGCTGCCTTTCCACTTACAGACATGGCCGGGCTCCTTGGAGAAACTCCAGACTGATCTGTAGGAGTGAAACAAATGTGAAGCTTGCGTGAGATTAGGCTGGTCTCGCCAGGCCAGAAAAGTACTTTAGTACTCTCCTCGAGAACCACAGAAGACATACAACTCTTTTCCCAAGGTAGGAGAAGCAGTAGTTGCTTTTTTGAGTTGGTGTGTGAAATTGATGCAGATGCCGGTTGAATTTTGTTACCTTTCAACATAGCCAGGCTAGCTGTTTCCCTATGTCTCCAGTTGTTGTGCCAAGTGAAGCTTACCTTACTGGCTGCAGAAAAATTGTTAGCGTATTTCCCAGAATGCCAAACAATCGTTTTGAGTTTTTTGGGGAAAATCATGATTATAAGAAACTACAGTAAATGAATAGCAGCGGCCAGATCCATTCTTCACTAAGTTTAAGTCACACGCTTAGTTGACCCTTACCATTAACCCCAACTGGCTACTTTGCTTTTGTCAGACTGAAGTAATGCCACATTTAGACATTTGAACAAACCGTCAATGCCTTTCTTCTTCTTTGTCATTAATCTGTTTTCACCGGGATTTTGTTAGACAACTTCCTAAAATTCAATGGAAGTCTCCACTAACTAAAACGCTACTTACTTGTTTTTGCGTTGGTGTGTATGTAGCCTAAAGAGATTGACAGCAAGAGTATTTGCTCTGACAGTGTATGACTACCTCTCGCTTTCTTATGTTGGCTGAGGCGCTCAGCTGTTTTCAGCTGTCTCTCTTTCTCTCTCTGGGTCACAAACACACACCAACACACACACACACACACACACACACACACACACACACACACACACACACACACACACACACACACACACACACTCATGTATGGATTAATGTGTTTGGCTCAACTATTTAATTTATTACTGTCGGAGGCCTTTTGTGATGAGGGCATTTTTCAGGTTGCTAACCATTATTCCCTCTAGGCCTCAGGCTCATCAAAGGACTGTATGGGGAGTGCATGTTTTGGTATGTGTGTGTGTGTGTGTGTGTGTGTGTGTGTGTGTGTGTGTGTGTGTGTGTGTCAGTGTGAGATTTACCCAACCTCATGGTTATGGTCCAACCAAGTAGTCAGATTTTTCCCTTCTATTCTTTAGGGGATTCATGTTGCCATTTCTGACTGTACTTAGTGCTCCCTCCCCATTTGTCAACACAAGCCTAAGCAGCTCCAAGCCTGTTTGTTTTGCCATGAAAGATTCTTTTTCTTCTTGCACCTCCATCAAACCTTGAGATATTGCTGAGTGTGCTATATCCATCAACGTACCAAAAGTATCCGAGAGAGGGAGGAAAGACAGAGAGAGTGAGAGAATGAGAGAGAAGAGAAAGAAAAAAAATAGTGAATGCTACTATGTCAATGGTCTCTGTCCTGATGTTCTTCTCTCTGTCTTTTCCCCAGTGTATTGAAATGTGTTTACACAGTACTCGGATCAACTACAGCACAAATTACACGCACATAGAGATATAAACTCAAACCAGATGGCATTGCTTCTGCTCTGAATAACGGTTGGTGTTTGGTTCCGTTTTCATGGGCTTGACTCTGACATCGCCCCGAGAATAGATTAATTAATTGGTTTATTCTTGGTTTTAAATGTTTGCAGAGGAACATTTCTTTTCTGGCCAGTATAGGCTAATGTGTGACAGCAACACAATAATGAATTGAAATCTGTGTTGGGGTGGACTATTTAAAAGGCAGGAAGTCATCATCTAACACTCACACCATACATTGCTTAAACTGAAATGTGCGATTGGCTCACAGATTGGATAAGCTGTGGTCCAATCATTCAAGACACATTCAGAAGTGGTTAATGACAGATGTGTCCAGGTGTTTAGTACTTGTATGATAAGAACTCATCAAATCAACCTGACTATAACTGAGTCATCATCTTCAGGTGGGTTTATATTTGAAACAATTGAAAATGTACCTAAAAAAAAAAGAGTTCAAGCCCTGGGAGAAACGCATAACATTTGAAAAAATCTTGCATTTCTTTTGCAGCATTATGATCCAAAAACTTTATTTTCTACTGGAGCTTTTATCATTAGCCCCTTTTACACAGAGATTGCGGCACATTGACGGAACAACATCACTCCAAAATGCCGGCTTTGCTTGCTTCTGTGTTATTTACACAGAACCAAGCAACGCCGGCCTGCTGGCGCATCAGTAGCCCCTTTTACACAGCGTCCGGAATGAAAGAGGTGCTTGTAAACAGCGTCAGGTGTGACGTAAACATTTAGCGCCGCGCCGGTCAGCTGCTTTACAACAACAACACTGGCCGGTGAATTGAGAGCAGAAGTGCTGGAGCTTGCAGTAAGAGGGCCGTATTTTACTGTCCCCACGATGTGCCAGTTGATCTCGCTACGCGCTGAGTCCGACATCACTGGGACTGTTAACCAAACTGACAAAATCAATCCGCTTCACCTGTCTGTGTGTGTGTGTGTGTGTGTGTGTGTGTGTGTGTGTGTGTGTGTGTGTGTGTGGGTGTGTGTGTGTGTGTTTGTGTGACAGGTTGGTTGTGAGCGAGTCTCTTTGTGAGGGCAGAGATCTGCCAATCAGACATAAACATACACACATTGTGTGAAGTCACGTTACTGTAGGCAGAAATAAAGTGTGGATATACGCTCAGACTTAGGATAATAATAGCGGCGGCGGAATCCAGTCAAGACGATGTGAGTAGACTACGTTTGGCCGCATATTGAAAGTTAGACATAACTTCAGGCTGCAGCCCGCAATGTAAATGTTCCGCAGTAATTTTCTCCGTGAATGGTGTTATTTATGTTGGGGGGTAATGCTTTGTTAGCTAGATGGAGCTCTTGTTAAACATATTGGCCGATTAGAATTATTATTTGTAGAGTGTGCGAGTCTTGAGTTGTGTTAGCAAAACAGTAGCTCTGTGGCTAACAGCTGAAGCAGACAGTCTAGCGGGGCGAGCAGACTATTCCCCCGTTACTAGGTCGTATCCTATTTACTGGCGTACTGAACTACGTTTTAGTTACATAAGAACCTAGAGCAAGAGCCCTCCGCTGCGCGTCGGGCTCCTGCTTCAGCTTGTCGGTCTTTATTTCTAGCAAGTGACCCGTTCGCTATACTTTATCCCTTACTTAGCCTAGCTTTCCCATTGTACAACTTCTCCTGGGCAGAAATAGACTCATACACTCTGCAAAATGAAGCGCGGGGGTTTGGCTTGAGCAACGGACCTTATGATCAACTAGATTATACGCCGTTCCTTTTATTTGGTGATTTTTACGGGACATCAGGCCGCCGTGATTAATGTTAAACACACGTCCTTCAACTGCTAACATGGTCGCATGTTTACAACGTAGGGTAGGCTATGGAACGTCAAACGCCCCCCTGTTCCGCTACAACAAGCTGGAGCATTTAAACAGAGAGGCGGAACTGATTGTGTCGGGAATCTTACTACCCCCCGAGGTAGTAAAATTCCCGGAACGATCTCTCGCACCTTTCTTCCCTCGTTCCGCAACTGTCGCAGGGCGGAGGGCCGAAAGGCCGGCATATTCCCGGCTTTCACTGGCTGTGTAAAAGGGGCTATTAACAAAGGAGGCAGAGTCATTGATTCGAGGAGCCTTGTAAATGTAGCCTACACTGTTGATGTTGAATCATTTCAAGCTAATGTCTCCAAGATCAAGTATGAACATCCACGCTCAAGGTTTGCACTCATTTGTTCGTGCAATTACCGAGTTGTAGAAGAATCATCTAATTTGGCTCACAGATGACTTGACCTTATCTTTCGCTATCAAATGCCCATTTAAATGTCCACGTAAAAGTATGTCATTCTTGAGGACTGCTTTGTCTGAATGGATGAAAAAAAAATTCTGTGTGAGTGTCCTTGAACATGATGAAAACTGACTGCTGTTATATTGCTGCTGTTGTGTTCCCATTATTAAATGATTTCCATTCTTTTGCTTTCAAGAATCTGTTGGATAGATTTCTATGGGTTGACAAAATGAGCCTGCTATATACTATTTGTTACTCTAAGAAAAGTTCTCATGAATTAAAAAATAAATGAAAATAAAATGTCTGAAGATTTGACATTTTGATAAGAATCTTTAATGTGTTTTTGATGAATTCATTAAATGGATGAAATGGCCAAGAGTTAAAATTATTCCAAGACGAGGCTCAGCCACGGAGACATACAAACATTTACTGCAATAGGAATTCTGCAATTTTTAGAAAGACAGTCAGACTTCCGATTTTAATCAACCTCTCTACCCTTCAGTGTCACTGTCAACCAACACTGTAGAATGTGAGCGTCACAAAGCAGGTTTTCAGGGATGCCATTCACAAAGTGCCTATTACCAAGGCCAACATACAAAAATGGAGTTGGTCGGAGAACCACCAAAAACTAGAGCCCTGAGCAATGGACAGGAGTAAGCGGATCTAATGAGCTGTCTTCATGCTTCTCTTATAGGTGTCATGAGAGTCTATTGGGTCCAATGGTTTCCTTTGTATGGCTTTATAACAGCCCAGGAATATGAGACCATTTCAGTGCATCATTTCCCTCCTACTTTCCAAAATGATGATGTCGGCATGCCTCCGCTGGAGGAATTGAAGAGCGCTTTCATGAGCTCCAGAACCAAGTCGAACATTTTAAAAGTTTCCCCTTCAGTGCAGAAATCCATCTCAAAGAACTGGAGGCATTTTGTATGCTGCAGAAAATGTCCAAAATCAAAAAACTCAGTGTTCAGGATTTGTGTAAAAGGAGCAAAGGAAGGATTAGGTGGAGAAATAGTACAAATTCAATATCCAGTATATAGCCAGTCACGAGAAGAGCCACTCAGCTTCAATCGTTTCTCATCTGATTTCAGGTTTGAAACCAAACTGATAATACATTGAAAATTAAGATTAACTTTATCTGATCACATCTTTGAATCAAACGCCTTTCACTCTACTTTGGTGCTAACAGTGTCATTGAATATTTTTGAGTTTATCTTTTTATCCATCTAAATTGAGTTCCAGTCTTTCCCTTAGATTAACACGTGTATTTTTTGTAATAGTAGTTTTACAGAATATATTATCAGTAAAAATAATGACATGAGTTCCTCATCAAGTCTAATTTGGGCATTTATTTGCCTGAAAATCCGTTGCACTTTGTTGACAGACCATATGTGTGCTGTTGATCTCATTTTTAAATAACCTTGTGAGTAATGGTGATATAGGCCAGAGGTGGGGGAAGTGTGAATGCAGGGTTTCCGCATCCGTATCATCAGGTTCTTTTTTTAACCAACAAGAAAAACCTCCTGTGTTGTTACCATGACCACTGACCGGACTGTCCCGTATGTGTAATTTTAAGTTTGACAATTTAGTATCAAGTGTGGTCTTTGTAACATCGATTCTCTTGTCTAAGTCATAAACTGTGGATGATTTTTACAGTCTTGATATAGTTTTGATAAATTACCCAAAGACAACAGTTTAAATCTAAATTGAATCCTCTTTTTATTAAGAGAAAAACAAAAACTTCAAATATACAGTATGTAAAGTACGTTAAAGAAATGTGGTTATTGACTCCTAATCAATGTAAAATTATTGTGATATTTAACCTAAAACACTAAAATATGTTCAGTTTTGGCTTGGGTTTCCTTTCCCTCCATATCTGTTTTCTTTGTTAATTTTTCGTGCAGTGCATTTGAAGCACCATTGGGGTTAGGGCAGCAGGAAATGTATTTTGGGCCTTCTGTCTGTCGCTGCTTCCTGTGGCAGGTACACATCGCATCACATCATTGCAGTTATTGTTAAAACAAGCTCTGGGCAGTCGACGTCATGGTTTCCGAGAGTGTTGATCCAGAAGAATATCATTTTAATGCGTTAACATTTAGTTCCACTTCAACTACCGTCACCAAGGTGTGTGACCTTCAAACACGGGGAGACCTTTTGCTGAAGGGACTCGTCAGTAGAGTTTTCTCAGCTCCTATTCCAAAAATGTCCAGGTCCATCTCATCTCAATATCAGGATTATCCCAAAAATTGAATCCAGCGTATTCGATTCAAATGAACAACCATAACCATGTGAAAGCAATGAAGACTGCAGGATAAAAGTTACAGCCTTGGAAAATAACAGTATATAATATAATAATTTATATACAGTTTTAGGAATGATACAGGATAATCACTTTACATTTAAGGGTATCCCTGGTGTGGGTCTCCACAATTTTGAGTCTCCTGTTAGCATCCTGGTGGTGAAACCTGTTATATGGGACAGGATGTGCCTGTCGCAGATCGGACAGTGATAGAGGGTCAGAGGATAATGCTGAGTCCCAGCCCTACAGGCTGCATCTGCTCCAAGAACAGACTGCAATTAAATGGCCGCCGAGCAAACTGGCTCTTCCTCTCTTTGGATCATGCAATCAGTAATGAGGGATACAGGCAGCAATGTCTGCACCGTGATTGGCTATAAAGACCCCCCCTTGTCCACAGTCAACATCAGAGTCCGGAGAAAACCCAGAAACACTGTGGTGTCAACAGTAATCCCCCTCCATGGTGGATTAAAAAAGGACAGTGCAATGCCTCTGATGCAGGGCCTGTGAGAGGCTCCACAGACCAAATTATGTTCAACAACTGCCATACCCCAAAGGCAAAAAGCATGTTTACATTTGCTGTAATGCTTATAGCCAATGTTTGCGTTGGATGTGTTGTTTCAATCGGGTGGCTGTACTTGACCTCAAAGTAAAGAAAAAAAAGAAGACAAGATGTTCTGGTTCACTCCCAACCCCAACAGTGAGTGCGTTTACATGGAACAGCTAGATAGGATTAAGCCATTTACCGATTTTGCCACTCAAACGGACCGCTTCACTTGTCTGAGTATACATGGCCTTCCAGAGAATCGAATAAATGGCCGGAGCATGGTTGACTCCGCTCTGCTAGGTGGCGCTGTAGCTCTTTCAACAAGTGGTTATAGAGCCACTTCCGGTTCCTTCCGACAACAACACTACAAAGTATTACGATTACATCGTCTCCTTCCACGTCCTTGTGAAATCCTCGGCGGGAATTCTTGAGCATGCACAGAGCGCAAATTCCGATATGCGATACGATGGTTGTATACATGCAGGTAGAATGCCAACTATGAACAATTTATCTAGGTGTTCTAATCTGACTTTAGGTGTCTGTTAATGTACCGATTTTTGTGCAAAGAAGATAGAATAAAGGTGTTTACATGCATTTTACAAGTTCTGTTTTATTCGTTTATTTTCCCTATTATGATTCTCCATGTAAACATGACTGACTCCATGTCTTACGGTAACCTGGAAACTAAAGCATCCCCCTCCACCCCCCCCCCCCGCCACTATTGTATATTATAGCCCATGTACAAAGTGTATAAATGTCAGATTATTTCCAATCTGCCCTGTGTGCCATCATATAAATGTATATATATTTAATTTTACTACAACATGGAAATCAAATTGACTTGGGCTTAAAGACTGTTAAATATTTTAAATATCATATGATGTTATAGCCAACCATATGTTATTTACATTTACTCTTATATAACCTAACTAACAATTAATACATTGATAACATGTGATATACATGTCCTTAGAGAGAAGGAGAGAAAGGACACATGATAGTGGAGAAAGTTCTTTAACATGTTTTTCCCAGAATAACAAGGCTAGGGTCAGTGAGATGAACTATCTTAAAGGCCTACTGTATTTTCCTGACTCAGCTGACCAAACCATAGATACAAGATACTTTCAAGGCCAGGAGCATAATTCTACGTTTCGGCATAGTTCAGGTCAAGAGCGAAGAAGAAGAGGATTGGACGAGAAGATACAAGACAACAACATAGACCAATCAATAGACTTTGTCAAGATATGTTAAAAGAGGTCTGCTGTCAATAGACACTCACTTTTTTGTCTGTCACTCAGTGCGTTTACATGCAGACTTATAATCGGATAACTAAACGAATAAGACCTCAACAGGACTTTTAAACTGCATGTAAACACCTTTATCCGATCTACTTCGGACTCAAATCGGCACAATAACGGACAAGAGAAGTCGGATAAGATCACCTAGATAATTTTTTCATTGTCGGCTTTCTCTCTGCATGTATACAGGGATCGGATATCACATATCGGACTTCTCGTTCTGTGCTTGTGTGCCTGCGCGTGATAGGCTACACCATGGGTTATTGACGGAAGAGAACCGGACGTGGCTCTAAAACCACTTGTTGAAAGCATGGTTGAAAGGGCTACAGCGCCACCTAGCATAGTGGAGACAGCCATGCATCGGACATTTATCCGATTTCTGCAAGGCCATGTATACTCAGACAAGTGACACGGTCCGTTCGAGTGTCTTGTTCGATATATGTGATAATCCAATCTAGTTGTGCCATGTAATCGCACTGAGTGACTCCTGCATATGCTGTTCTGTGATCTCACTTCATTAAACAAACACCTGAGAACTCTGAAACTTTTTTCCAGTCATCTTTTATTTTTTACCTTCCATACATCCGAACAAACGAACACGATATAGTTTTAATAATTTAATGGCTGTCAAGTTTAAATCATCAATCACTGAACAAAGCTAAGAGTCTAGATCCATGCTAACAGCTCTGGGGGATGTTTGGCACAGTTGGGCACTGAGCTTAACATCAGCATACAAACATGCTCACAATGACAATGCTAACGCTCTGATGTTTTGCTCGTATAACGTTTGGCGTGTTCACCGCCTTAGTGTGTTAACATGCTATTTTGCTAAATAGTGCTAACTAAAAAGTGTGGCTAAGTCTGATGAGATTGTGATTAGTTTTTCAGGTATTCCATTAATTTTGGCCTGATGATGATTTTAGATGAAAGGTTGAAGGATCCCTAAACTGATAGCAATTTATCCTGAGGGGGAGCATGAATTATTTTGTACCAAGGTTCCCAGCAATCCATCCGATACATGTTGAGACATTTCACTCAAACCACAAATATTAACCTGCTGGTGGTGCAAGACCAAAAGCCAGTAAACACTTCAGTCACTAGGGTACATTTTCTGGGAAACACAAGTATCTGGACCAAATGTCATGATAATCCATCAAATAGTTGTTGAGACATTTCGGGCTGGACCATCCCTTTAAACCATGAGCTTATATTGCCACCCCTAAAGCCACGGGGTAAAAAAAAGTCTGAATCCACCAACGTGGTTTGACTTTTTTTAAAGCAAATTTTAGATAACTTTTTCATGTAACAAATGTGATAATTACATGTTCAAATAGTAAAAGATAAAAAGATTTGGGGTCTCAGAATAAACGTTTTGTGTGAAGAAAACAACACTCAAACCAGGGCGTGTCATATATTTCAGTCATGCATGTACTGTATGTCTGCATATGTTATTCTATTGTTCTATGAGAGTGCAGGCCTGTTATATGGCAATCAGAAATGAAGAAACAAACATTCACACAAACCTTTGAACAGGATAGGGATCTGCCAAAATCAAAAGGGCGAATTTTACTCATAGAACATACTTTTGTCCTAACAACAAGGCATCACTCTTTTCTGTTACATTGAGTGTGTGTGTGTGTGTGTGTGTGTGTGTGTGTGTGTGTGTGTGTGTGTGTGTGTGTGTGTTTATATGTGTCTGTGAGCTTGCTTGAATGCATACGTGTGTGTGTGTGTATGTGTGTGAGCATGTGTGTGAGCATGTGTGTGTGTCTTGGTATACCTGCATGTGCCACCATCCACTGTTTATGTGTGCGTACTCTGTAGCATCAGCTAATGACATAAGTAAGCAGACATGTTCAACAACGTATTGGTGCATGTAAACATAGTATGCTGCATCACCCTCCCTCCCTCCCCCCATCCTCCTTCTCCTCCTCCATGCTTTTATCTCTCCTCTTATCTCCTGCCCTCTAAATCTGCTCATCCAACGCTCCGTGCCTCTTCTGTCTCTGCTCGCCTCTATCT
Source organism: Hyperoplus lanceolatus (assembly GCA_026929865.2). NCBI lineage: Eukaryota > Metazoa > Chordata > Actinopteri > Uranoscopiformes > Ammodytidae > Hyperoplus > Hyperoplus lanceolatus. The sequence continues at coordinate 18,396,346 of CM049411.1, read as the reverse complement.
GCTGATCTGTCTCTTCTTCCCCGGGCATTCAAATCCTACCCCCGCTGCGCTTCTCTGTTTCATTCCTTTCTGCTTCTCTCTCTCTATATATATTAAAATGTTCTCTCTCTCTTCCTCTCTCTCTCTGCTTCTCTTCTTCTCAAACACTTCTCCACTCGCATTATTTATTTCTCCCCCCGCAACTCCCATCTGTCTGACGGTCTGCCCGGCTTTCCAGCATATTCATCCACCTTCACTCTGTTGCTGATGTGGTGTGATGGAGGGAGTAAATAAACAGAGCCAAAGCCAGGAATCCTTTAAAAGATTCTTGTCTTTGCATGAATGACGGTAATTCATCACCACCTTGTCTCTCCCTCTCTCCCTTACCTTCCGCGCACGGGAGAAGATTTATCTCTAATTGTAACAGTGAGTCAGGTGAACGAGGAGGGAAGGGGGGAGGGTTAGCGGGAGAGAGAGGGAATGATTAAATGTCACTAGTACTTTGATGCCACCTGGGGCCAAGATGCCATCTTTGTTTTGGGCTTACTGTTTGCTGCTGCTGGTCAGATGGATTGTTGGGGTTTATTGGCAGGTATGCTCATTTTGACTTCACCTCCTGGCGGTGCCTGTCTGTCTCCCCAAAAAAGAAGGAGGAAATAAAAATGGTCCTCCTGTCCTGTTTTGTCGTATAAGGTGAAAGTGGGAGAGATAGATGCGATGAATAAATAGAGGAAATGTATATTCTCCAGAGAGATAGGGCCTACACCTCATTGTTGAAATCCCCCCACCAGACCCAGGCTACCTCCTCCTGCTCCCTTTACCCAGCCCTCCAACCCCCCCCCCCCATTACCAATTAGCTCTGAGGCCATAATGGATGTTGTTTGCCGTGTTTCCCTGTCAGCGGATTGAATTAGCGCCTCTGTGTGAAAATGTGTGTGTGTGTGTGTGTGTTTGTGTGTGTGTGTATGTACGTGAGTGATGATCTTATCGGCTCTTAGTACAGTAATGAAACACAGATATAAATGGCTGCAATCCTGTTAACAAAACAGCACCTGAGTGTAGCCCGCTAGATAAATCAGGACTGGGCCGTCGCCGCGTCTACCCGGCGGCTGTTGCTATGGCGTGGAATCACCGGGAGACAATTGAATCATTTGCTCACTGTCTGATAAAGTGTCTGTCTTTAACAACCGGATCACTGCTATAAAAAAAATAGCACTATTTGTCATCACTGTGTTTTTGCCCCCCTCGCTGGCATCACAAGGAGTCTGGTTGAATTTCTGCTCTCGTAATCAAACTGATATTATGGTAAAATGGCAGCGCGTTTCTTTGTTGAGCAACATTTTAAACTACTGCTTTGCTTCTGGTCTTTCTTCATGGCACCATGGTGATATGGGTTGTAATGAATGCACTCTCTTTTTCAACCACACACACACACACACACACACACACACACACACACACACACACACACACGCACGCACACACATACAAACACACCTGGATGCACGCGCACACACACACACGTGCATGCACGCGAGCACACACACACACACACACACATGCACACATTCCTCTGTCTTTGTGTTGGGGGACTATTAAGACAGTGTCTAATGCTGCGACATACTCCAGTGCTCACACACTTAATTGTGTTAATGTTTGAGTTCACATAATCTTTCAGGGCTGTCATTCTCTCAGATTATTCAGCCCTGTTTTCAATTACTGAATGCCTTGGCACTGTAGGCCCAGAATGCATGATATACCTATCCTTGTGCATGTGTGTGTGTGTGTGTGTGTGTGTGTGTGTGTGTGTGTGTGTGTGTGTGTGTGTGTTTTCACTAGGCTATTTTGTGTGTGTGAACTAAACCAGAAAAACAAAGATTGACGATGAAGTAGCGAGAATTATTTTTCATGCTACTTCCTTATCCGTTACTTATTTTGCTACAAAGCTGTGTGTGAGTGTGTGTGTGTGTGTGTGTGTGTGTGTGTGTGTGTGTGTGTGTGTGTGTGTGTGTGTGTGTGTGTGTGTGTGTGTGTGTGTGTGTGCGTATTTACACAAGCAGCCCAGGCCTTCAATGGCCAGTCAGTTGAAAAATTTAACAGCTCCTCCACCAGCTCATTTTGAAACCTGTCTGCAACAGTTTGGGCTACAGTCACCGATCACACCGCATCATCAGTTATTTGAATTTGAGAACTGAACTCTTCCAGAATTTCGACGCACACAAACATACTCACATACGCCCACACACACACCAGGCAGTGGAGCGTTAGTCAACTGTACGGAAGTAACAAAAATAAAAAGCACACAGCACTGTCATTACGTGCTGAATGGAGCCCACTCAAGCAAAACAAAGGTGTGTGTGTGTGTGTGTGTGTGTGTGTGTGTGTGTGTGTGTGTGTGTGTTGTGTGTGTGTGTGTGTGTGTGTGTGTGTGTGTGTGTGTGTGTATGTGCGTGCACTTGTGTCAATCATCCTTCCTTCTCCTTTCTGCCGGTCCATTGCAGGAATTTGCTCATCCCTGTTTGCTCACTGTCACAAAGCGTTGCGTGCGTAGCCTCTGTATGTACAGTGTGGATTACCTTTGGATATTAAAGGTTAATTCCAGTGTCCCATAAAATAAAATAAAAAGTGTTGAGTAGCCTACCAACACTTGTACCGTCTTGAAAAGTGATGGATTACCTACAGATGAGTAATTGCTTAATGGTCTGTTGAAAGGGTGTGTTTAAGAGAAGCAAATAGAGCATTACTACATGTTATACAGCTGGTTGATGGTGACTATATCTATAAAGGATGCATTTCTCTGTTTGTGTAAGTGATGATAACAACCGACATAGCGATGTGCAACACTGTACCTGAACTAACCGAACGGTTGCAATGTTACTTCACAAACACACCATTGAAGAGAGAGTTTTAAGATTATGCTGGATGTGTTCAAGTTTAGAGGCTTGTTTGGAACAGGACAGACCGTTTCAAACAGATATGATGGACTTTGATTCGGTCTTTGAAGGAGTAGGCCTCTGGAATTGGACACATTTATATTTTCAACTTAAAAAATAAATAAAGGAATAATCATTTAAGTTTAATCGTTAATTGTAATAATTCAACAATTTATTTTTGCACAGTTAAGACTGTTGTCTTAAAATGTCTGTATTTGGGGGCGCCCGTAGATCAGTTGGTAGGGCGTCCCGCCCCGTCCCGGGCCAAGGCCCCGCAGCAGTCCCGGGTTCGAACCCTGCCCGGGTAAGTTCTTCTCTTTGCCCCATTTCAACACTGTCTCCCCAATCTGTCTAATAAAGCAAAAATGCCCCAAAAATAATCTTAAAAAAAAAGAAAATCTGTATTTGTGTTTTTTTCTCCATGCCTTTCTCACTGGTTTGGAAAGCGTGGCGAAACCGGTGATGTCACATACTTGCACTCGTAAATCTACAGGTAAGTTGATTTGGGGTTTGCTTGTAGAATAGAATAGAATAGAAAAGCTTTAATTGTCGTTATGTACAGTAACAATGAGTTGTGTTGACAAATGTAGATATAGAGAGATTAAGAGATGTGAAACCAGTTCTTCAGGGGGCTTTAAGTGATGACTGGTCTCCGATCATGTGTTTATATATATCAAATATAGGGCAACAACATTTGAAATCTTATGTCTTTTTTTGATATTACACCACTTCCTCTGCTCATCTTGTGTAAATGCTGAACAAGGAAGACCGTCATCATGGAGAATTGTGATCTCATTTTAGTGTTGTAGTTTGGAACTGGTAAAAGAGAAGACTATTGACTCGTGATCCGTTTTTTAAAAAGTCAAAGGTTGAGAGAAGTTGACATACATTTAGTCATGCAGAAGACGTCTCCCTTCACAAACACTTTTATCTGCAACACAAATGTCAGTTGCCTAATTAACCTGTCTGGTCTGCTTTGCATGCTGTGTAGATTAGCTGATTTATCACTTATTTTTAACATCTGCATAACTGACGAGGAACAACCACTTCTTGTGTCTCTGGGTGTGTTTATCCATCTATATGACTATCGTGTGTATACTCAACAGGTCGCCAATGTGAAGGCCTACACTTCTATTGTTGACTCTGATAAGTGTCAAGGAGGGAGGTGGTCGCAGCGCTCTGACAGTTTTATGATGCTCGCTCTCTCTCTCTCTCTCTCTCTCGTCGGTTGTTGGTCTGACTGCTCTATAAGGGTTTGCAGTCATTTGTGAGGTGCACCTGGTATTTTATCACAGCTAGAATTCAGTACTCAAAGCTTATTATGTACTTAAGATGTATGCAATATAATAATACATTCATTCTATTCAACCAAATACTGCATCACAATAAATAAAACAGGATAAAACTCAGTGAAACAAGGTTATGACCATACTGACAACACCTTGCTTTACAAAATATATGTTTCATAATCAACATCAGCATCTCGTCACTTTAAATTGATGGTTTGAATTTATAATGTTCATAAAATAAACATACTTATATGTTTGTCTTGTGCATCCATGTGAAGTTGACATTTAAGTGTAACATATAGCACAGTTGTAGTTTAATCCTATTCTCTATATAAAAGATAATTTTGACTTTGAATCAAAATAGGCTTCCGAGAGGAGTGAGAAAATATGAGAAAATATAAGGTAATTCACTATAAACTTAGCTATTGATTTAAATGAATGTAATATAATATATGTTACTAGCATAGCCAAAACATCATTCAGGACTAATACATTGTCACTTTTAACAAAATGCAAATTCAGTTCCTTGCTAGGTCAGGAATCCAATTTTCCAGAGCAGCATTATGAAAGTGTAAAGCTTGCCGCTTTTTTGCCTTTCTGTTTTCTGCCTTTGGACAAACAGGCCAAATAGCATGTCAGGGCTGACCCTTTGTAAACAGGCTGTGGGCCCGGTCAAGGCTGCAGGAGACTGTTAGAAGAAGGACAGGCCGAGGAGACAACTGAGGTTGTTTGCCATCAGGTGTGTGTGAAGATATCTCCAAACATTTGGACCCTGGAGATAACAACATGCCAGAGAGGGGGAGGCAGGGAGACAGGCAGAGATGAGTGTATTACCCCGGGACCACCTAAGCCGCTTAATCAAGATGTGACTCCACTGCATGTGTGTGTGTGTGTGTGTGTGTGTGTGTGTGTGTGTGTGTGTGTGTGTGTGTGTGTGTGTGTGTGTGTGTGTGTGTGTGTGTGTGTGTACGTGTGTGTGTACGTGTGTGTGTGTACGTGTGTCTGTCAGAGAGAGACAGAGAGTGTGTGTTTCTGTGTTTATGTAGTGCCCGAGATAAAAGGCGGTGAATCAGAGTTTCCCTCATCCAGATCCCCTATAGCAGGTGAAGCTAAGTGTGTGTGTGTGTGTGTGTGTGTGTGTGTGTGTGTGTGTGTGTGTGTGTGTGTTTGTCAGACTACTGGGAAGCTGCTCACACAGCCCCCATCACATCACCTAGACCATGGAGACCAGACCTGCACAGGAGTAATGAGCAGTGTACTGTTGTGTCTATGTCACTCAGTACATGTGTATGTGTGTGTATGTGTGTGTGTGTCTACGGGGGCGAGTGACAAACGTTAGCGCTGTGATGTTGCATTAATTGCGTGCAGAGTCTTTGGTTCCCTCTCGCACAGTTAATGAAGACACGACAGGCCGCTCAACCCTCTGTGACGCTCCGCTTTGAGTGCCACTGTGGCCTCCGCTGCATTGGAGCACCATCATTTGGCTTTTAAATGAAATAAGCGAGTTAGCTGGGAGATCCTAAGGATTACGATTATCATTATTTTTTTCCCTTAGTGACAAACGCCACGCTGTGATTGGTTAATGACTTTCTTCTGAGTGGCAGCCGTCCTATGGGGTCGTCCGGAACAAGCAAAAATAGAGAGGGAGTGGAAGGCGCCAATCTGCACGGCTAATGAGGCGCAATTATATCACGGACTGTCTGTGACGTGACCCCACTAACACCCACTATATGCACACACACACACACACACACACACACACACACACACACACACACACACACACACACACACACACACACACGTGCACACACACACATTTAAGGCAAGACCTTCAGAGACAGGATTTTAGGTGGATGAATATGTGGTAAGATCATTATCATAATATATTTGGTAATTTATGTTTAACATTTTCAGATTTTAGTTTTTAATAATTTTCCATATTTACTTGATGATTGAAATGTACACATCAAACTCTGTTTACAGGTCATAGGAGGACTTCTGCATAATGTACTCCTCATCCATGGTGGAAGGGTGCCATGTCTGGTGAATATTTTAGGATCATGTGGTCCCAAAAATACAAAAAAAAAAAAAAAAAGAATTTACTTGACTAACAAATGCTGCCTGAAACCTAAAATAAAGCTTATTAAACTGTGCCATAGACATGCATTGTTGCCTCTGAATTTGAAACAGCACATACACAGGATAGGTAAGCTGGAAAGATTTTAGAGATGAGACAACTATAGTTTGATTTGTTGATGAAAAGACAAATGTAGAGAAATGCAAGCTCTGATCTTTAACATTGCTACATATTTTTCCTTGTTTCTTTCTTTTTCTAAAACTTAACATACAGAAATTCGGCACATCACCTTGGATACACTATGTGCATATGCAGGTAAGATGATAATGATGTTGATCAACTGAATGTTCACACATTATAGGAGACCATGGACACACTGAAAGCAAACGTGTAGATGTGTTTGAGCAGAATTCCTCCTGCTCAGTTTGTAGAGAGGCTTCCACTCCAGCCTTTGTCTGAATCCCTCAATGCTTCTCTCATTGTCTTCGACTTCTTTCAGATAATCTCATTTAGACTTCCCCTCCTCATTCTCCAGCCTACTTCTCTCTCTCTCTCTCTCTCTCTCTCTCTCAGCGTAGTGCCCCTGCCTCTCTCTCCCATGGCTGTGTCTTTCTTTTTCTCTTTCACACTCACTTCCTCTAAATGCCCACGGTATTGATATTTTTCTCTCCATCACGGTCCCTGTGACGATTTTCCTCCTTTTAGTTCTCCTCTTTGTCTCCCACCTTTTATTTGTCAAAGGTTCTCTGTAGTGTGTTCTCCCCAGGTATTCTCTCTCTCTCTCTCTCTCTCTCTCTCTCTCTCTCTCTCATGCAGACAGACATATACCAGGGGTTTCACTGAGATTTTGAAGGTTAAAACCAATACTGATTTTTATTTTCAGATATGCAGACAGTATATATACAGTATATCAAAAATGACAATTTTCCTGCTTAAATAACAAAATATGCACATTGGTAGTGTTAGAGGAAAATATGCAATATTATGTGTCTTGACTGACAAGCAGACAAATAAGAGGGTTTGAAAAAAAAGAAGCTTGGGCTGAGTAGGTCTGTCACTCTTTATTCAAAAGTACTACTCGACTTTGGAGAAAAACAATATTTGTTCTGTAATGATCTGTTTGACTTCAAAACCCACAGTAAGCACAACAGGTTAGCAAGGCCAGATTATCCATATTATAAAGGATCGGGCGAGTGCCCTGGGGCACCAGCCAACAGGGGTGTAAAGTAGCGAATTACATTTACTCGCGTTCCTGTAATTGAGTAGTTTTTTAGTGTACTTGTAATTTTTTAAGTAGTCTGGCTTGACCACTCCCGCCAGCGTCTATTAAGCGCTGGCGTCGGCAAACAACGCTACGCCTCCATTGGCTGCTTCCCGGGGTTAGCCCCGCCGTAGATGATTGTGATTGGTTTAAATAAATAAAAACAGGCCAGCCCAGTTTCCCCCCGAATAGACGGCTCTAAACGGAGTGCTTCCAGACCATACTACTTGCTGTAGTTTGGTCTGGCTTTGCGAGACTATTTTTTAAGTGATTTTTAAAACCTATACTTTTACTTTGAGTATGTTTATTGTGAAGTATTGTACTTCGCGACATTTTATATCACCTGCGTTACTGAGTAAAAAAATAGTTAGGCTAAAGGAGAGAAAAGAAAAGAAATATCGCGGGGGGCTTTTATTTTTACGGCACAATACCGGAAACTAACACAGTGAATGATCGACAGGAGGAGAGAACACATACCCTGCGCTCCATTAGTAGTTGCACTTCCCCTCGTTCATTTACCCTCAGCCCTTGGTATGACGTAACAGCATACGTTGCACAGAGGGAACTTGGAGTGCGGAGGGAGACTGGGCGGGGGAGGAGCGGGGGATTTAAATGGAACCGACTTGCTCACTTGCCCTTGTAGTCGCAATGGACCGTGAGTTACATAGGTAGTAGTTGTAGTTCTGAATGCAAATAATACAGAATTCTAACATTCTGCAAAGGTAGTCTATATTGCAGAAAGCCATTTCCATAACATAACAAACATTGAATTTCAACACGGTAACTCAGATTATCAAGATAATGTTACTTACACATGTAAATTGTTTGCTCCAACATATTTTCTTATTTATGTTAGTTTCAACCAAAAACATTTGTTTTAAATAGTCCTATAATTGGCAGCCATCGGTGTTATAGCAGCAATATGTATAAACTGCAATAGGCTACATTCACTGGATTGTTCCTTTGGAAATAGGATAGCCTAATTGAGGCGTTTTGGAATATTTATATATATATATATATTTGTCCTGCGGGTGGCCGCGATGTCCCTAAAAGCATACAGTCTACCGGAAAATAAAAGGAGAAGAAGAAGAAGACGAACTGCAATGCACTGTGGGTGATATCCACCTCGAAGTGACCATGGATGTTCACTTGATCACTCAGCCCTCCGAGGGTCTATCTCACGAAGTTCACTTCAGTTTCCAGACAATTGGAACGACACTTAAGATGGCGGCGGGGATTCCCCCGAGGGCAAGTGCCTAGGGCAAGTGAACGAGGGCCTGTTGAACGGGTATTGGAACGCAGGGATTGTGACTAAATGATAACAACAAACATTGCTTCCCTCTATCATTAAAACAAAATAATCCTAGTTAAACTATCATTGTAAGCTACCGCACTTGAAGACGTGAAGGCGTTTAAATGCAGCGAACCTTTCATCCAGCCGTGCGATCGGCCCCTCCCTCACCTGATAGTTTAGCTTTCAGTTTAACAGTGCAGAGTAGGATGGAGACGGTGCGTGTTGCCGGGAGCTTTGAAAAACTTCCAGAAGACGACAGAAAGTCAGACTTTGGTCGAGAAGAAAGGTAAAACTAATAGACTAAAATAATGTGCAAGATATGTTACGCGCGGACACGCGAGTCAGATGACATGCGCGACCGTGAGAGAGAGAGAAAAAAAGGCATATGCGACCGCGTATGCGCCTCAAAACATCACGACCAATTAGTTTACTCACTTTAAGTCAAATCCAAGTGGTCTATGTCCATGCCACCACAACAGTCATCAATTAAGAACTACAATGCAATGTGCTTATCCAGCCAGCTCCATGAATAAAATATGCCCTCACATTCCTGCTAGCAAAAGACGTGCCCTATCAACAACATTTGCAACGGTTTATTTTGATTTTGACACTTATTTTATTTAATTATTAAAAATATGTTTTACTTATTTGCATTTTCCTTGTTTTCAGTTCAATTAGGATATGTTTTAAAGTCCAAAGTCATGGTTTCAAATGTTAAATAAGTGCATGTTGCAGTTCTTAAATCAATTAATAATTGTCTATAATAATTGTGATTACACAATGTCAATCAAAATAATCATGATTATAATTTGTCAAAATCTAGCAGCCTAACCTTGCAATGTCCATGGTTTAGATCGATTATACACAATTACATTATTAGAACTGCAGCTGCAGTCTGTTTAGGTCTTTATACGGTAGCTGCAGACCAAACTACAGCAAGTTTAACACTCCGTTTAGAGCCGTCTGTGGGTTTTATTTATTTAAACCAATCACAATCATCTACGGCGGGGCTAACCCCGGGAAGCAGCCAATGGAGGCGTAGCGTTGTTTGCCGACGCCAGCGCTTAATAGACGCTGGCGGGAGTGGTCAAGCCAGACTAGTATACCGGTTACATTCCCACATTAACAGACAATTTGCTCCATATTTGCTTATCTAAAGTATAATGACACAGTATACATCCATACATGTGTGGTGACATGAGTTGTTTAATTTGTGCACTTTAATTTGTAAAAGTGTTGCATTCATTAAACAAAACTAGTTTGAGATTTAAATCCCCTTGTCTATATATATAATGCCCTACACCAGTGCTTCTCAATTATTTTCTGTCATGCCCCCCCTAGGAGACTGAAATTTTTTCGCGACCCCCTAAATTGAAATACTATTGAGAACCTGCTAATATTTATTTATTTATCTGTATAAGAGTTATATATGAGTTTGAGTTGCTAGCACCAGCATTCTGCATACAATCACCTTATTATTAAAATAGATTAATAAAATTTGCTGACATCTGCAACATCTTAAAACAATTTCCAAGTTTATTAACTCAATTTGTAACATTTAAACAAGACCGTTCAGTCTGTGTGAATCTCAAAACACAGAAACAAGAGCAAATGTTTCACTGGGGTTTTCATTTAATTAATAACATTTTTAAACAGTAAACATTGGTCACTTGTCAGTCAGCTTCATCAGCTTATTCCCTTTCAAAAATATATATGACTTAAAAATAAACATTACTCTTTGTGTGCAACATTTGCAACAATATTTAATGTACAATTTGCATACTTTCCCTGAACATAACACAAGACATTAAAAAAGCCTTGAACCCTGAACTATTTGAAACTGGCAGCTACATCAGTTCGAGCTTTTTTAATATAACTAAATTCACCTTCACAATTATTTTGAACTTATTTCCCTATTTGTCTGTTTTATATGAACACATTCTGCTTATAATACACAAAAATACAATTTGCTCTGTATTCTAGTGGCTGCAGTGAGCCCTCTTTGCAGTGCACATCATTCCAAATCTGGGCTTCAAACTTGATACTGCTACTCTTAACTCTTGCTCAATGTTAAGCTGGGACCTGTACTTTGTCTTGAGTGCAGCAACAGTGGAAAAGCCCATCTCACACAGATAGGATGTGGCAAAGGGTAGTAAGATGTTGACAGCCTTCTGTCCAATGAGTGGATACTCCCTTTCTTTGTAAGATCTAAATTCTGTTACACTTCTGACCCTTGGTATAATGTTTATTTAAGAAAAAAAAAATATATATATAAAAAAAAAAAAAACAAAAACACTAAGTCCCCCCCCCCCCCCTGAGAAGCACTGCCCTACACAGAAGAGACCCCTGCCCCCTCCCACTGTTAAAAAGTAACTAGTAACTTGTACTTTAAGTACATTTTAAATCAGCTACTTTTTCACTTTTACTTAAAGCCACTACGAGTAACATGGCACGTTGGCGACCCCTTTGGACAAAAGCGGTAGTATTTTTACGACACCCGCTGTCGCAAAGCTGTTTTCTAGCTCGTGTCAGGCGTGCGAGTGTGAACTGAGAAGGGCGCAATATAGTGCATGTCCGTGTGTTGAAAGTGTGAGGACTCTTTTCGGCTCCGTGAGAGTGGTTTTGACACTGCATCAACTAATGCCAGTCACTGCCACACACACCTGATTGCAATGAGTTGATGCAGAAGTTTCACCTAACTACTCTCGTGTCCGACTCCTCACAGAAAGCGAATGAACGATAGACGGCAGTTAGTATGGATCACGATGAGGTAATGTGTTTATGTTGTTGTAAATAATTACTATTTCAGATAATGGTTATCTGATGATGGTGAAGCAAAGCAAACTTTGTGTTAGTACCAACCGCTCATTCATTTAGGAGTAAACACTGCAGTCTAGTTTCGCTCTCGTGAAATTGTATACAAGTTGCTTGGCAACGCCCTAGTCCCCCGTAGCCTATATCACTCTCCCCTTTAGCTTTTCTTCATTGCATTTTCTTTTTTTTCTTTGATGGTTCAGCCCCGTTATCAGTCATTATGACGACAAATAACTGTATGAAACAAGGCTCCCGCTCCCCTTCCCTCACCTGGAGGGATAGGCTTCTCAATTCACGTTGCTGCGCCACACTGAAATCTGCGACCAATATGGATATGTGACCATAGAGCTTGCACGAGCGAACCGAAAATCGGACTGGGTGTGCGACCAGACCAAAAGCAGTATTAAAAACTATTTAAAAACGTCTTTCTTTGCACTGATGGTCTCGTTTGCTGTTGAAGGTAATTTATGATTATCAGAGGAAACATGAGGCTGTTTAAAATATATTTAAATGTTACTCGTAGCCGCTTTAAGTAGATTTTTAGACCAGTACTTTTACTTTTACTTAAGTAAAATTTCATCCAAGTATTCATACTTTTACTTGAGTAGAATATTTTTGTACTCTTTCCACCTCTGCCAGCCAAATATAGCCATTAGGGGGGCACCAAATGATCAGGACAATGATTAAACCCTAAAAAAAAAATTCATATTTCATATCGGCCATATGGAAGAGACACAAACATGTACAAAATGAACCATTGTTAAGATTATTAATGAAAAAAATTATTATTATTTTGACTTGGGTGTAAGCAAAGTGCCCCCCTCCCCCATCATGGACCAGTCCACAATGACACGGCAACAGCGGCGCCAAATTTATGTAAACAAAAGCCGCGATTCAAATTGTTCCTTCAGTCGGAAGTTTTTTTTGCCAGCAAGAAATGGGGGAATAAGTTATAAAAGGTAAGGCTTATCGACCATTATTTCTATCTGCTAATAGCTGATAGAAATGCTGTAGCTGTGGTGATTTTATAAGCCGATGTGACGCCACGAAGGTGTGGAGAGGTGCCCAGTTGCGGCTCGAGAGTAGCCGAGTGCAGACGGGGGAGTGAGCAAAAAGCCTGACTGTAACCCGACAGCTCCGAGTTGGCTCGACTTGCATGTGCCGTCGGAAGTAGCGTCTTTATTGCGGATGCAGTTCGTTTTGTAGTTTTATTTTGAAGGCCTATTAGAAACATATTCGTAGAAGAGCTACACATACTACAACCGATTAGAAGCAGAATATGAAACCAATAGGAGTAAACACTTCAAGAGCGAGGGACATTTTCAAAACAAGAAACGAGATATATCCCCATTCCCCACACATTTTTTTCTTTCTTGTTATTTTACGAGATAAGTCTACTTTTAAGTGATAAAACAATACTTTTCGATCCAAATAAAGGAGGTTTAGTATTTATCCCTTTGCATAACAAATATGATAGGCCTAAAGAAAGTTAAAGTAGGTTACATTTCAAAACAGAGTCATTTCAGTAATAAGAATGTAACGTTGATGAAGTGTATGTAGGCCTAATAAAAGATCCCTTTTTTTAGAGATGAACATGATGAACTTTATTATGCTGATGTCTAACGTTTAACATAGCCTACAATTCCCAGAGACCATTTAGATCAATGTCAATATTAGGCTATGATTTAATCTTAATGGTATAAAGATATCACTTCACTACAAAGTAATGTGACTCTAGGTTGTCTTCACTTTTAAATAAATCTATACAGGAGAGTTAAACCTGCATGCTAATTATTGTTTTTGTATGCCTCATTTATTATGAAAATATTTATATTCATCATGACGTGTTGCATGGTGATGGGTGTTGCATTCTGATTTGAGCATCAGTGCAAGGCTAGTATGAGACTCCTGTCAGTGTCAAGATTTTTGGTTGGATCTAAATGTTTCTGTAGTAGTCTATGTGTGGTGAGTCTGTGCTTGTCTTTAGCTACACGTTCTTGTAAATCTGTGGCCTTAATGCCATAGTAAATTTTAACATGTTGTGTAAAGTTGAAGGAATGGGACATTTCATGTGAAGTCACCCTGGGGCACCCTAAGGGGTTAATCCGGGCCTGCAGGTTAGGCCTTGTAGTAAAGGGCTTCTGTTGCTCAAACACAAACACACAATTTAGAGAAGTAGCGTGCTGGATAATAATAACATCAAACTGCCTGAGTACTGAACTGTGTGGAAGAGCTTTGGATTCAGCTCCATAGATTGAAAACGAATGGCTAAAGAGGTCAGGCCTCTTGTTAACTGTAGCCTATAAAATACAACTTACATTATGCAAGGTTAGCTACTTAAGAGAAGCAATGCTAATCGAACTCTTTAAGTTTTAGAGCAGCAGCTTGAGTCTGGTTTGGTCAAATAAAATGAAATATTCCTTTGTTGTTTTTTTTGAAGAATTTGTGTGGCAATGAGAGAGGTGTAACCTTCATACTCCTGCAGTATTCAACATTTAATAAAGATCATTTCCTGCTTGATATATAGGCTTACCTGTACTAAAAACACACACACACACACACACACTGAAATGCACACACAACCTTTGCACCCTCGCTTTTGACTGTAAAAAGCAGCAGTAATAGAGAGCCGTGCGTGCACCATGTCAAGCTGTATTTTACATTTACAAGCATATCTCCCAACAAGCCAATCTAAGGTGGGGAGGCCAGATGAGCCCTGGCTGTATCACGGTCCATCTACTCAGCAGTTGCTGGCCTTATTACATGGCCTGTATCTGAGCAGAAAGGATATTTAGGGAGCGACATAGAGAGGGAGATGAATGATGGGTGGAAGGAAGGAAGGAAGGACGGAGAGATGAGAGAGAGAGATGTAAAAAGAGAAGGCTTGTGTGTACTAGAGGCCTTAAAGAGCGGAGAGGTTGGTTTCACTGTGTTTAAGAGCTTGGCAACGGAGAGGCTACCGCTACTCCGACTGTGGTTTCCGGGGGAAAATCGACGTTTGTGTGTCTGTGCTTGTGTGTGTGTGTGTGTGTGTGTGTGTGTGTGTGTGTGTGTGTGTGTGTGTGTGTGTGTGTGTGTGTGTGTGTGTGTGATAGCGGGGAAAAGAATCCAGGGTATTTTCCTGGCATTTGATGGACAGCTTAACGCCCGGCTTGTAAAAACAGCAGAGCAAAATGTTCCACGTGCCATAGGACGGGCGGGGGGAGTCACACACACGCATGTACCCACACAATCCTGCACAATAAAAGTGAAGTGTGGAGTTGTAGTCTTATTTATTAGGGATCCTGTGGTGTGGGTGAACAGTCACTGGGTGGTAGGGCAGCGCAGGCTAAAACCAGATGATGTTTTCTTAACATTTCCCCTGATTACATCCAACATCTCCCCTCTGTAATTAGATTTTCAACATTTCCCCCATAGGGGAGAGAACCAGGCGGCTACAACCCCCTCGCTGGTGACCACATACTAGCCAAAAACTGGCTCTTGTCGAAACTGTGTGTGCAACTAATGAGATCAAGAGCAACAGTTGAGGTTGTATTGTAATTTGTCCACAACTACTGACACGGCATCAGAAGTGAAAGATGAAATGTCTCTGTTTGCACAATAGCAGAAAGGCACTGGGAGCTAATGATGAAATTCCCAGAGGAGGGAGTTTTTCGCAAACTACTTTTTCAACTTATCCAACACACTCGAGGGAATGTAAAAACATGTCCAACTATAACATCTCTTCCATAACTCTTTGGGTAGGTCCCTCATTCCCCGTGCCCCTCTGACCTTTCCCCTTCCCCATCACATTAGCGCCATCCCCTCGTTCGTCTCCCTAGTCCAGTCCAGTGAACCACGTCGGAGGTGACGTCAGTGTGCTATCTTATACAGCCAACATTGCACAAGCGTTCTGGGGCACTGCCCCCCCCCATACGCCTCAGTGTCCTCATTCCTATTCCAATCTCAAGATGACAATCTCGATCGCGTGTTACAACATTTCGCGCTGTTGCATTTCGGTGGGCGATTGAGCAACGAAAACAGAGGCTTGATGGAAACAGCCAGCTGGGTGACTGGAGGAGTGAATTTTATAGATAGAGGAGATTTTTTGCTTTTCTAAATGACAATGGCAAAGGTTTATGCAGATGCTATAAATGCTGCTGGCCAAGCTTTAAGGGATTAATGTCACGGAACTGAGTTTTTAAACAAGAAATGTTAAGTGAATAATTCCATTTCATTGCAGATATCAGAGTTGACATGGCTATATCGGCCCGTGTTCCTCACATGGAGGAATCAAATATAACGTGATATTTTCCAAAGAAGATATTGAATGAACACTGACCTTCAATAAATCAAATCTGGACCCACATCTGGACCGTATAAAGACAAAGGAGGGAGAACATACAGAGTTTTTACCGTAGGGAAATTACATCATGTGATGGTGGCCATATGATTCAGGGACAAACCAATTTCGGGAAGACGTTTATAGCCACGCTAGCATATGCGTCACTGTCAGTTGGTCAGTAGCTTCGGTGATCCATTTTCCCACACACTGTACCCCCATTATCAGGTCTAAATATCTATCCATCCAAAACTTTGGTTTTTGACTAAATACCTCCAAAACTGACGACATTTCAATCAGCTTCAGTTGTTCCAAAGCTTTGTTAGCATACTTACTAAATAAACTAGGATTCTGAACACTGTAAACAGTCTCAGG
>CM049411.1:18352500-18375000 GCA_026929865.2 Hyperoplus lanceolatus | reverse complement strand
AGTATTTTTCAATAAAAAATGTCCGACTGATATGTATGGTATCTCAGATTATTTGAATAAAAACTCCTTAAACAACATTGCAGCTAGTATTGTCTTTTAAGTTGCCATTGCTAGTGTAGCTCGGCTACCCCCATTGGTGATGTGACACTGATGAGAGCCTCCCCAGGTTGAAACAAATAGGTAACAGAATCTACCTAGCACAAAACCGCACTAATTATTATGTTCAGAATGGAGAAAATGTCTGGTTTTGCTTATTTTAAACAATTAGTTTTAGAAATACTAGCTAACAGATATAAATAGCAATTGGTTATGTGCTGTTATGGATGTGAAATGTTACCGTGCAGTATTCGTTTAATGCAGAAAATGTTTTAGAAAACCTGAAGAAATGTAAGGAAACGAAACCTGACTGTCTGCCTGTTACTGTCCCGAATGTAAATGACTCAATTATTATATTATATTATATTATAAGTGGTGATGTGAGCAGGTGAGGTGATAAATCCTCAAACAGTGTCACTGTTCAGGTTTCACGTTAATTTACTGTCCGTGTTGCTTCTAGACAGGTGTAAAGTTACGGGTTTTTTGATGACCCCCGCAGTGTAGCTGACAGCACATCAAGAGGAAAGAACATACAAGGCTGTTAAAGGTGTGTGTGTGTGTGTGTGTGTGTGTGTGTGTGTGTATGTACTTGTATTAGTCTTGTTGTGAGGACTTGGGTCAAAATACACAGTCACATTGTGGGGACTTGCTTGCTTTTTGGGGACAAAATGTAAATCCCCATAACCTAAAAGTTTAAATTCAAGGGTGGAGAGTTAATTAAGGGTTCGAGGTTTAATTGTTTTGATTATGGTATGTCTCTAGTATATGTGTAAGTCTTTTTAATGTCCTGAGTGTGTGTGTGTGTGTGTGTGTGTGTGTGTGTGTGTGTGTGTGTGTGTGTGTGTGTGTGTGTGTGTGTGTGTCTGTGGGCGAGATGTAAAAAGAGAAGGCTTGTGTGTATGAGAGGCCTTAAAGAGCAGAGAGGTTGGTTTCACCGTGTTTAAGAGCTTGGCAACGGAGCAGCTACCACCAGTGCAACTGTGGTTTCCGGGGGGGAATTGACGTTTGTGTGTCTGTGCTTACGTGTATGTGTGTGTGTGTGTGTGTGTGTGTGTGCAAACGTGTGTGTGTACGTGTTAGTGAAGTCGTGTGTACATGGATTTGCACCGGTTGTCCGGTATAAATATACTGTACATATCTTTTCTCCTGCTGTCGCTGGAGTGGCGTTGTCGATCAACGTCTCCCTCCCTCTCTCTCTCTCTCTCTCTCTCTCTCTCTCTCTCTCTCTCTCTCTCACACACACACACACACAAACACACACACACACACACACACACACACATATAAATTCCATGCTGCATCCAGATTGTATCATAAATATCACACACACACACATTCCCACCGAGCAGCTATCAGGTGTCTGTGGCTCCGGTTGCTGTGTCCACTAAGACTTTACAGGATGTCTGACCTATCCTGACTGTCTGAGCGGGCAGCCTCTAGCCGGCCAAGGATCCTCTACTATTCCAAATATCAAATACCAGCATCAGCGATAACCACCTCTGAGCAATGTTCAACCTGGTGTGTGTGTGTGACGTGTGTGTGTGTGTGTGTGTGTGTGTGTGTGTGTGTGTGTGTGTGTGTGTGTGTGTGTGTGTGTGTGTGTGTGGTGTGTGTGTGTGTGTGTGTGTGCTTGAAATATGTGTGTGTGTTTCCTGCATTACTAGAGGAAAGCATCATGGTGGTTTTTCCCTGTTTGGTGTTTAAATCTTGTGGATTAGGAGGTTATGGAGGGAGTTTGACCCTGGATGACCTTGAGCCAGTGGACCGAGCCAGCAATAAAACACTCCTCATCTCCGGCTCTTCCTCTGCCCCCCTATCCTCCTTTCTCCTCAGCATTGTTAAGCTCTTTTTTTTCCTTTTTCTCATTTCTCGTTTCCGTTTCTTTTTCGTGATAACGTAAGCATGGGTAAATGGGGAAAAAATATATATAAACAATTATTTTTACAAATTGGTTTGGAGTTACAAAGACTTTTATTATGACATGTTTTCATACATATTCTCAAATGTGTTTATTTTTAAGTTATTGGAAAAACAACTTTGTTCTCTGTGGATTAAGTCATTACGTCCATTCACATAGAAAATTAAATATTTGGTAATGTACAAGGGGATTTAAAATAGGATTTTGTTTTTGAGTAATTATCTACAAAGCATCTTTATTAAGTGCAAATACACACACACACGGTTCCGATTACTACCTTTAATGTAAATTCATAAAATAAACACACAAAGACATACAGTAAAAACAGAAACACACAAATTGGCATCCTTATAAAACCTGTGAAATGTGGTTGAAAAAGTCAACAAATAACTAAATATCCATTATAAATGATGAATAAATTAAATTAATGTTTTCTCTAAACCTTTGTGCCCAATACTACAGCTGATATAAAAACACACAGCCGTTATTTATTGATAGTGAAGATAGAAAAAAGTTTGTAAATGTTAATTTGACCATTTTTACAGTTACTCTAAATTCTATTTTTACAATGATCGTTTAAGTGTTGAAGTGGACACCAAATTCTTATATTTACAGTTCATGTCGTATATTTGAGACTTTATGCTCCATCGTTGAGCTGAAAATATTGCTTTAACATCTACATGTGACCAGTTGTCCGTGGGAAATATAGCAGTCTACATCACCAGTTTTTTTCCATGTGAAATGGTCCAGAAAGGGAAACAAGTCGTAAAATGGGGGGAAAAAGGGACGAACAGTGGAGGTTTGTTGGTGTTGTAATGTAGGAGAACATGGACATGACTTCCACTCTGCCAAGAACCCATGATTTATGTAAGCCTACCATCTGTTGCCACATAATACGTTGCACAACTAGCATTGAGTCAGAATTGCTATATGGACATCTACAATGTCACAATACACACACACACACACACCATGCACACGCACACGCGCACACACACACACACACACACACACACACACACACACACACACACACACACACATTAAGATGGATACCTGCGGCGAGCAAACAGGCTCATATGAACGATGGATGAGGTGAGAAAGAAGACCGCTGATCTCCTTACTCCCACTCTGGGTGACCTGAATACACCCGAACACACACACACACACACACACACACACAAACACACAATCTCCACACGCTGCAGGCAGCTGACAGCCATCCATTCACTTCAGTGACAGGTTAAGGCTATATCTAAATGGAGGGCTATCCCTTATACACACACACACACAACAAGCTCACACACTTACATAAACATACAAGCTCACTGACACACAAACAGAGACGCACAGGTACACACCACATCCTTTTACAATTGGACAATATTTCGGGTCTCAATGCTCGCCACTTCATTTCCCTCATCAATGCAAAATAAAGATACAAAGATACAAGTACTAAATAACACACATACGTAGCTAGCTACACACACACCACTGATTGAGCCTCATCATATTTAACCTCTACACCCTTCTAGACTGGTGACACAATTTTAATGTGGTGCCCCCCCCCCAAAAAAAAAGGTAAAAGAAAACAATAGAGAACTTCCACACCTTGCTCTTACACCTTGACCCATCACAGCACACACACACACACACACACACACACCCTTGCAAATCAGCTTGCGGCATGTTTGCTCTGAAGACGTGAAAGCCCTCTCTCATTAACCCAGAGGGCACCCCCAGCCTCCCATTGTGCCCCTATCTCCCGCAGCATTCTGGGTAAAGTAGTTTAACAATGTCAACCAGATAAGCCCAATGCAAACCTGCTGATAAGGAGTCAAAAGACTGCACTTAATGTCTGTGTGTTTTGAAGGCGTTGGTTGATTGAGGAGACCAATGAGGGGGATGGAAAAGACCAACAGTGAGCAGAAAGGGTGCGCATATATAAATATATACGTACTGTTTCATCTTAGCAATAACATATTAAACTGCTGAACCAGCTAAACGCAGAATAGAAAAGGAAAGCAAACACACACACACATACACACACACACACACAGCTGGACAAAGAGCATGACTGTGTGTGTGTGTGTGTGTGAAATTCAAACTATGGCCAAGGACCTTTAGCAGAGTTAGTCAGAAAAAAGGTGAGTCAACTTTTCCTGTATTGACAAGCAAAGCAATGGGAGAGATACGCTGGCTGAGAAGAGAGAGGATGAATAGAGAAGGAGGGGCTGACATTAAAAGCACAGATCAGAGTAAAATTAAAAGTGCAGGGCCCGACGTTTAAGGCAGCTCAAGCCTTTTCTTCGCCAGCCTGCCACGAGGCAACTAGACTGAAATCTGAGGTCAAAGGTAAATCCTCCATCCAGACATTAATGTTGCAGTAAGCTGTATCACAAAGGCATCCGGTTACAGTGCGATAAAAAGGTGTGAATATTTCACAGGAAGTCTCAAATAAAATGCAGTAAATTTGTGCACTTTGTCCCAGAAACTCCACACCCTGCCAGGGGGATAATCTCAACTGTTCTTCCCCGGCTCTCATATTACACACACACACACACTGAAGTACAGGAGTGCATACAGACCTTGTAGATTTATATTGGTGTGAGCTGCAATTTTTGTTCTCTCACACACACACACACACACACACACACACACACACAGAGCAAGGATTAGGAATCTTTGTAGTCGGGAAGTCAATACCTTGGCTTTGTTCTCTTAATGGTCCTGTTCCGTTTTTATTATTGTGAATACCCGACCCACCTGTACAGCCAAGGGAGACTTTATCCTGCCCCGTCGTCTCCCATGAAACACGGCTAGAGATACAGTTTCCCTTTCTCTCCCCTTTCTTCCCCTTCTATCGGCTACAGCTACAGTTTCAAATTGCTTCCTCCTCTGGTGTTTTTCAAGCCCCCCCTCTCTCCCTCCCTCCCTCCCTCCCCATTCTTGCGCGTTTTCTTCTGTTGTCCATTTTGCTACAGCAGACAAATGATCGGCATTGATGAACTCAAGGCTGTATTCAGGAGGACTCACACTCAGCAGGAAAGGAGGGGGAAAAAACAACAATCAAGTTTTTTTTGTAAGAATCTTTTTTTTAATGAAACACAAAAAAGGCAATAAAATTAAGATAAATAATTTTTCCTTTTGTACATTAGGAAATATTTATGTCATATTTCCAAAGAATGACTGAAAATGACATAATATATTTTTAGTAGGCTATCTCGACCGTACAAAGCAGGTTCCAGTGAGTCTATGAAAAAAAAAAAAAAAACACAATGATGTCGCTTCAGTCAAAAAGTGATGGTTAGAACTGATTCCAGTGTTTCTTACAGCTTTAAAAGGGGAAAAAATCAATTAAAGACCCATAAAAGTAATATTTCAAAATGGAGTTTCACATTAGATTTTCTTTTAAAGCTTTTGCTTTGCAGTGTAACAGCAAACATTGTCGTTAAAGTCTGTCAATGTCCTTAAAAAAAAGAAAAAGGCATTCATCTCCCCCCCTGTACATCCTATACACTGACAACAAACAGTCATCACAGGCTTGCATAAACAGTAAGACAATGGAAGAAAACATAAAAAAACACACGAGACATTTTTGGCAAAGCAGGAATAAAAGTGACAAGAAGCGTACATTTGTGATTTGATCCTTATCTTGTTTTTTTTGTGTCTCTCAACATTGTCCCATTGATTGGCTCTGATTGTCCTTCACAGTCACATGATGCCATTCTGGTTGCCATAGAGACCTCAAGTGCATCAGCTGGGCAGTGTGCAGACAATGTTGCTGCAACGTTTTCCCTCGGAGGCTGTCATAGCAACGCTGGATGAACACTAGCAGACAACGAGAGGAACTCTACTTAAAACTACCTCTTGTGATTGCAGGGGTCCCGGATTCAGATTTGATTGAACGTTTTTTATTGTCTTTTTTCATAACATTGTTTTTCTTCTAATGCGGTGAATGCGTATAACTCAAAGGTGCTTTGGTATGTTTCTTTTTGATGCCAGATAAATATCTACATTTCATATAGGAACACAAGCTAAAATAGATAAAGAAGAACTAGATTATTTTAGGATCGGAGGACAGCAGAAACTCAGTTTCTTTTTCCAGTATTTGTTTTCAAAAAAGTTCCCAAGAGGAAAATGGACATTCTAAACCCAATGGAGTAAAATAAAAAAAGATTAAAAAAAGAATTTGGACATATGTTTTTAAAGAACCTTTTTTCTGATTTCCTTATAAAAACATATCCAGCCATTGCCTAAAGCAGGGCATACAACCACAAAGTCTTCACATCAGTTTGACCTAAAATCCAAACCTCTTATCTTGTTCAGTGCATTGAGGGAGTAGGGAAACGAACCCGACCTCCTCCCTCAGTCAGACCCTCCAAAACCCACCCACACACACACACCCTAAAAAAAATGTAAATAAAATAATCTTCTCTGCAAAAGAAAAACAAAACGAGAACAAATATAATATGTATACTATTTACAACATGTTATATTACACATAATGCTGTACAAACGCGCCACACACACCCCATGCACACGTACGCACACACACGCCGATATGCACGCACTGTTCAAATAAACAATCCAACCACCTGTACATGTGTCTTCGCACCTGAACAGGATACGAGATAGAGAGAGAGAGAGAGAGGTATTGACGTGTATGGCTTTGACAGGAGAATAAATCGTTTATTGTTTCTGCACGTTAAGTTCAGGGGCAGACTAATATGCAGACACGTTCCGACAAACAGCATGTCATGACGTCCCCTCTCTGCTTGACGAGCACAGGTGTGTAGACGTGTAGCGCGGCCACTCGTACGGCACAAACACGCGCGCACACTAAAGCACTGTTTACTTAGAGCTCATTAAATGCTGAACAGGGTCATTGCAGCCACTCTGCAAACACACACACACACACACGCACACACACACACACACACACACACACACACACACACACACACACACACGCATTTACACACAATGTCCAAACTACAGTGTTTTTTTTGGTCCAGTTGGGGATCAACCCAATCACTTTGTTGTCGTCAAAACTACCAGTATTCGACCATTTTAACCATCAAAACCAGTGTGGTTTACACGGTAAGTCTCTCCTTACCATACAGTCTTCTCCTGCTCTCTTTGATTCAGGGAGCAGAGTCTGCCATCCTGCCTTCCATAAGCATATCCAAGCGACTATACTTCAAAGTGCTCTTGTCCTTGGTTTTCCTTTTTCCTTTTGTTGGAGTAATCTTTTCGCGGGTGACAAGATATACTCAGCCACAGGGAGGGCTGTAGACAAGGAAGCCTCAGTCCAACATCTGATAAAAGAGGTTAAATCTGACATGGGTTCAGACTCCCCCCGCCCCCCACCCCCCCAGAACAAACCAGACTCCTCTATAAGTGCCAGTACTGTCGGGGCTTTTTCTCCAGTAGGGGCCAGCTCCTTCTCTTTACAAGGGACAGATCAATACGCAGAGTCCATTCTCTTTGTTTTGGTTTCCCTCTGTCCCCCAGCTCTGTTCTATGAAGGACCGTCCTAGAAGCGGTCAACTCCAGACTTCAGGTCAGTATTTCTCTCTAGTTGGTGCTGCTAGGACACAATGGGCATGCCTTCTGCACTGATCAGCTGGCCCGTGGTTGGTTCATAGGTTCCGGCCTGGTAGAATAGGGCGTTTGTGTCGTTTCCGGCCTTTCGTTCTCTCATCAGGTGATCATACTCGGTCTTGCTGATCACCTGGCAGCGATGGGAGATGGTCTGCACGTCATTTTCATCTTCGTGGCTCGACTGATACAAGGCATTCTGGGAGAGAGAAAACAGGGAATGGTTGGGGAATCGGCAATATTCGACAATCGACGTGGTGCATTTAGAATTGATTTCATGAGAAATGTGGAAATAATTTCGTAATATCTATTGGAGCCGTCGCCACTGCCCACACATAACTCCCTTGGCATGTCTTTTAACGTGGGGGTTTTACTCATGATACAGTTTCTGCCAGTGTTGATCTTCAATGTTTACTCAGCCATGGACCATGGTGGATGTTGCTGTTCATGCTAACTACTCAGCCCTTTTTCCATTTAATCCAAACAGACCATTAATACTGCTGCCAGAACACAAGTGCAAAACAAGCAGATTTTTCCTGGGAAAGACACACCTAACACTTTAGTATTCATAAAGGCAAACGGTATAACAGTTTCAGGAACTAAGTGGAGGTTCCACCTTTTATGTCGGATGGGAATGTGGGGAATAAAAATAAAACAAATAAGTGGTGATATATTTTTTATGGAAATGTCACGGACTGTTGCTTTGGCCCATTCCCCGTTTTTAGAAATTCTAACCCTCACGTGAGGTCTTTTTACCTTGCCGTCGCGGTGTCGCTTCCCGAGGCGAGTCTCCTCGGGGTGGTAGAACCACTTGACCCTGACCACCATGCTGGAGCTCCAGGACTCCCACAGGCTCTCCACTCTGCCCACATAGGGCAGCTGGGGCCGGCCGGGTGACAGGAACACAGCACAGTCCCCGACACGCACCGTCTCCTTGCCCCGCACGATGGCCTTGTAGAAGAGCTTGCGGGCTTTACCCTTCAGACCTCTCCTCTGTCGAGGGGAAAGGGAATAGAAAATAGCACTCTCGGTCAATTTATTCAGCGTGAAGAGGGTTTATTCAACCACCGACCCCATTTCTGACATTTTAATTGGTACTTTTTGTTTGTTCTGCTAAAAGCTAAGCTAGTCTAACCAAAGTATGGTAAGATTGAATGTCTTTGTTACACACATAATCAACTCCCTTATAAAGGCAATACAACCAAAACTAATGTAGAAATGATGATCCTAGTAACCTTAAAGGTGCTTTATAATATTTCTGAAACGGTCTAATTTTTCCGCGGATGATAATAAATGACTGTACATGTAGAAGCAAACAAGAACATCAGAATGGTATTTTATATAGTTTTTCTTAGTGCCTTTGTCATGGGTACGCTCACCCAGGAACTACAGCTGGCATACTAAAAACGCTACTGCTTTTGTCCAAATGGAGTGCAAGAATGAACAAAAACGGAACGTTCCTCGGTGCCCCTTTAACCGGAGTAACACGCCTACATTTCTGCTCCCTCTTTTGATTTGTCGGGGCATGCACACACCAAAGGGTCAGCCTCTTTTCAAGCTGCACATCTCAGGTCGACCGATTCACTGGTATTTACAGAGCAAACAGCACAGCACAAAGGAGGCCGAGAGTGGCAGCGGCTGCTCAGACTGTTTTGTTCCGTTATCTCAGGAATCGTGACTTAATAATCAGCATAACAAATTCAGAGATTAGCCACACCGGGTAAGCCTGATAGTATTACCAATGTGTACAAAGTCTGAGGCAGAATAAGCAATTCCCAGAGAGATCGTATTTGATGGTCGCATTTACTGTACATAATCGAGGTGTGTGACACATTCAGACACTGCAACAACAATCAGTAACCCACTTTGGCTGCAAGGTTAAGTAGGTGACTGATACCCAAGAGAAAGGTTGGTGAAACCATATATCCAAGATAATAAAGTGTGATTTTGAGAAGAAAAAACAAATCGATTAAGGATTTATATGTGATAAGTTTTAGTTTTAAGTAATCACAGCTTCTATCAAGTTCTCCTAAGACAAAAAGAAGAAGGCCACGAAAAAAGAAGACATTTTGGAAAAAACAACAAGGGATTATTCACTAATAGCCATTTCTTCAATAAACTCTTGGACACAGAAAAACAATCTACTAAAGATCACATATTATGCAGAATGCACTTTTTCATTACAAACCTAACTGAGCACTTCCTTCCAATTCTGATAAGCACACCCACAGATTCCCCTGAATCTAACTGGCAGTTTGATTCAAGCCGGCAGTTAGATTCAGGGCCAATCAGAGCAGACTGGCCTTTTTGAAAGGGTGGGGCTTAAAGAGACAGGCTCAAAAACGGAGTGTTTCAGACAGAGGCAGAGGAGATTCCGCAAAGACACTGTGAGAAATATAAATGTTTTGTTGGACACTACACCATTAAAACAGTTTCTAAAAGGGGCGCCCTTAGCTCAGTTGGTAAGGCGTCCCCCCCATGGGCCTCGGCCAGCAGCGGACCCGGGTTCGATTCCAGCCCGCGGTTGTTCTCTGCATGTCACTCCCCTCTCTGCCCCATTTCAACTCTGTCTCTACCTCTCTACACTATCAATAAAGCATAAAAATGCCAAAAAATATCTAAAAAAAACTGTTTCTAAAAGAAACCCAAATTCCAATTTTGAACCTGAAAATAAGCCCAATACGTGACCTTTAAAGCATATGCCAAGGTGTCCTACCTGTGTGGGGTTGCCGGACCATTTCCAGAGCTGGCGTCCAGGCAGTAGGGGGGCCATGTTGGGCAGAGGCTCTGGGGAAGACATGCGCTGCCTCTTAGCTGCTGTTGGGTCCTTTGAGGCAGCTTTTGGCTGATGGCTCACATGACTGCTTTGGCTCTGATGGTGGCTGTTAGACAGTCCTTCCTTCCTCTTCAGCTGGGTCTTAGCCGTGCTACTGTTAGCCACTATGCTTCCTTTGGACACAAAGTCCTTCCTGTCTTCTGCCCTGTCAGCCCTCACCTTTGAGCCAGAGACGGCCATGCCTGCCTTGTAGCCGTGAGCCGGGGCTGAGGCAGAGTTGGAGATGGTGGGGTCAGAGCTCATGTTGTGCCTGTGCTTGTGTTTGTCCTGCTGCAGCAGCGCGCGGCGCAGCATGACAGAGGCAGACTCTTCATCAGAGGAGTAGGAGGAGTCGTTGTCTGAGGAGCAGGGGGAGGAGGAGGAGACAGAGACGGAGGAGGATGAAGAGGAGGAAGAGGAGGAGAAGCAGACGGACAGACGAGAGGGGAAACGCCCCCCGCTGCGCTGTGACGCAGCACTTCCTCTACGCGCCTCAGCATCTGGACCATCATCCTCCTCGTCCTCCTCATCCAGCTCAGAGTAGGAGCTGGGGCAGTCACTCTGGTAGTCCAGACTGAAATCCCCACCTCCATGACCTGCTGACAGAAGATCCTTTCTCGGAGGTGGAGTGCCCTTTAGAACAGCCTCAGAACGGGCGCTGTCTCGTTCCCCTCCTCCCTTCTTGCCTTCCTTCGCCAGCAGGGCAGGGTGGATGTATTGCAGCGGTGCTCCAGAGGAGACCAGACTCTTGCCTCCTCTCCCTCCGCTGCCCCCCAGTCGGAGCAGGGCCTTGCCGTTCTTGGTTTTAGGTGAGGTCACTCCTTCGTGGTCCAGCTTGACTAATAACTGTTTCCTGTCACGGTCGCTCGATGGCTTCCTGCCCCTAGCTGTCACTGCCATGGCGACGGCCGAGGAGCAAGCAGAGGATGAGGAGTCCCGGATCCCAGCAGACGCCACAGTGGAAAGCGTTCGCCCTGCACCAGAGCTGGAACCGAATGTGGAGTAGCCGTTAGCAATGCTACTGAAGGAGTCGCATTCGAAGGGTGACCCAAAGATGCCTTTGATGGGCACTTGGGGCGCAAAGTGGTTGGAGGCGGGCCGGTGAAAGAATCCCATGTCTCGCTCTCGCGTCCTCCTCTGAGTCTTACGGGACGTCCCGTTGAAGAGGAAGAAGTCGACTGGCGGTCTCTTTTTGGGCACGGACCAGTTCAATAAGGAAGTGTTGCCTTTGGTTACAGTGTCTGCCGCTGATGTCGGTGTGCTGGCAGGCTTAGGAACTGAGTGGATTTTCTTCGGTCGGCCAACTAAACAAAAGAGGACCCAGCGAAAGACATTAGTTACAGTCAATGTGAACAGACAGGTCTTAAGAGCAGACAGACATTAATTATGGAAATAGGAGCTTAGGAGAAACTCAATATCTTTATCTTATTGATCTTCTCCTAGCCAGGTGAGGTACGACATATTCATTACTCAAACTACAGCAAACCTGGTAAACCTGTCTCTCCCTGCTTTATTGTTACCCTGGGTTTGTGATGAGATACATGTAGGTTGCTTAGCCGCAAAAAGCACCCTCATGACACCTCATAAAGTCATGATTAATGTGGTCATACAGAGTGTCAATTGTAGGCGGCAAACAAAGAATTTTTAATTTACGAGCCTTTTTCAGTTTATTTCCCTCCGCACAGTGCTCTCTTCTGTCCTGGAGGCATCTGAGAATGGGTTGACAGTTGTAACTGTAAATGAAGCCTTGTTTGGGGGATTTTAGTATGGCCTGAAGGTCTGTGTGTCTCTGTCTGTGAATGTATTTACTAGGTAGACCAGTACTTCCCAGCATACATTAAACAGGTATAAAAGCGTTGGTGTTTGTCTGATGTTCATCTGTGAGTGGATTCCTCTTCTCAAATACATAGCCAGTCATTCTTAAACATCATGAACCCAAAAATGTGTTATAGTTGATGAAAAAATAACTTCTAAATTGGAAAACCTTTACAAAAGGTTGTGTGTTCTGTTGGAAGAGTGATAAAACAATAAACACAAAGATAGAGGTTAGAGCCACACCTGGTCTTTTCTCTTGGAGCCTTCCTGCTGCCTCCTCATTGGCTGCTTTCTCTGTGTGTGTGTCTTTCTTCTCCTGGGTGGAGCTACGTCGGCCGCGACGACCAGCAGAGATCAGAAGGGTCGGAGAAGGTTCCGCACCTGCCAGAGAAGAGTTGTTAAAGGTGGAATTTCTCTTTGTCTAGCTTGCTTCATTTATTAATTCTTTCAGTCTATCTGTCTGTATGTCTATCTTTCTTTCGGTCCTTCCATCCTTCCTTTTGAAGTCCTACTCACAGTGGATTTGGTATCCTGGGGGCAGAAGTCTGATGTTTGAGAGGGAGATCCTTCCTCTGTCCCCATCATCAAACTCCACCATCACACTGCCCTCCTTCTCCTCCTCACCTAGATCAAAACACACAAGATGGAGGACATGAGTTTCTGGGAACATAGCAGTGTATGTTAGCAGCAATAGGTTTTCGGTGCGTCTGGCTCACCTCGATGGACATATCCGGGGTAAAGACATCGAGAGCGCTCGCTCCAGTAGGCACACACTCGCGTCCCTGCAGTCAGGATGGCCTCGGTCTGCGGCCGCACGTCTAACACCTGCAAAGATCACAAAATAATCGGTGATAAGTGCACGTGGAGTTTCAGTTGAAGCTACTATCCACAAGACGGGAAAAATGTAATAAAATACATTAAGCCACAAGAATGGAACTCACAGCTTCCTGTAGTAGTTGCTCCAGCGAGTAGATACGGGGCCGATTCCCTCGCTCCCCTTCGATTACAACACTGAATCTACAGGCAAAAAGGGGGAGAGGGAAATGAATGAAAAATATGACTCAATTTTCAGCGTTAGATTTGTTGGTTCTCTCTTCAAAATGGGGTTTTTGTGCCCAGTTGTTTGACACTGGCAGCTGTGTTGGCTGCAACTACTGTGTGTCTTGGCGTTACAGGCATCCTAAATTCTTGTTTGTCAAGATTCTCACAATGACGAGGCATTTAACTAGTGTTGATCCCTCCTGTTGCAATATGTCTTTTTACTATGTCTTTTTACAGGGGATTTTCCCAAGGAAGTTGTTAAAGCCGAGGTGGTTATCCGCCCAGGTTTTTGATGCATCAGCTCGCCTTGGGATAAATAGATGACGGCCTAAACAATGGTCATATAAGGAAGTGCTGTGCCAAATAGTCTAATGTGCTTTTTCCCCCTGTGAGGTTAATGTTTTATTTCCTTATCCTAGCAGTGGCCCTCAACTGTTGTGTGTTTTGTATCTGTGGTGAGAGGAAGCAGGGTCTTACATGTCAGGCAGCTCCAGAGTTTGTACACAGGCAGCATACAGCAGCTCATCCTCCTTGGAGATAAGGATCTTCAGGCCGTCCACCAACATCTCTTTACTCAGCACACAGTTTGGCAGGGCTGTGGAGGGAGGGAGGGAGGGGCGTGGCAGCAAGATGGATGGAGAAGATAAAGGGGGTAGATGTACATCAGTTGTGAGTGTGCTGAATAATTGCTATTTGAAGTGAGAAGGACGGACAGAAAGGCAGGGAAAGAGGCTTGTACGCATGTGCCAAACCGATCCAACATGCTTATAATAACCTGCATGTGTGTGAGTGTGTGTGTATGATTATAAATGACGTGTCAGTCTCAATGCCTACCGGGTATCCTGCAAGGCATGTTGGGAGGGAGGTGGATCAACATTTTCTCCTTCTCCTCCTCCTCCTTTTCCTCCAGATCCTCCTCCTCTTCCTCGCCCTCAGAGAAGCTGCTCTCCACATCCAAGCGGAAGCCGTCGTCAGCCGCGAAGCTCTGCAGGAGCCGGCTCACTGCGTGGCCCTTGGCCTGGACAGGAGACAGGAAGTGATGTCAGTGGGGCGGGAAGGCAGGAAATGACATCATCATATATGCCCCCAAACTAATGAAGAGTAAACAGGATCTGCAGGTGACTGAAACAAGTCTTTTTTCCAGGCTTGATTTGACTGATGCGGTGAATCCAACTGCAGGCACCGACACCTCTTGTAACGTGACACTGATAGATTGAGTCTGCTAGATTTTTTTCTCTTCCCCCTCACTCACTT
This sequence comes from Hyperoplus lanceolatus, assembly GCA_026929865.2. NCBI lineage: Eukaryota > Metazoa > Chordata > Actinopteri > Uranoscopiformes > Ammodytidae > Hyperoplus > Hyperoplus lanceolatus. The sequence goes on along the minus strand of CM049411.1, from coordinate 18,360,457 downwards.
GCCACTGTTCACTCCAAAGGTCAGAGAGGTCACAGACAGTAATAACTGCAGCAGCTCTTGAAGTGGTAGGATTTTAGTGAATTAGCCCAAGGACACTCCAACAGCATGCCAGCTAATATACTGGAACTTGAACCCTAATTTACATTCTCACTGTCACACACACACACACACACACACACACACACACACACACACACTATCCATCTCCAGACCGGTTTAGGCTGGTCTATTCAAAGATGACGGATGACTGATGATGAAAAGTCAGCTCGCTCAACAGGTTTCTGCTTGTATTTAATATTGAATGCATGAGAGATGATGTGCGTGTGTGTGTGTGTGTGTGTGTGTGTGTGTGTGTGTGTGTGTGTGTGTGTGTGTGTGTGTGTGTGTGCATGTGTTGTCTCTTAGAGTTTTCCACATCAGGAGACCATATTTAAGTGACAGAAGTTTCGTCTCCACAGGGCATGTGTGATTATTTCCCCTTTATTGCTGCTGGTGCGTGTGAATGTGTGTGTGTGTATGTGTATGTGAATAAGTGTTTGTGTATGTGCAGGCAGGCATGGGTGTGTGTACGGTTATGGCCAATGACTATCTTTATACTTCTCTGTTTGGTTTAGCGTTATGTGTTTTGGGACATTCTCTGACAATTACTCAAAGACTGAAGCAACCTTGGGGCGCATCTCATTAAAATAAAACACGGGTGTCTCACCAACGGCTGCCTGAACAAACACAACGGGGCCTGTGCTGTGTTAGCACAGCGGGCTGGCATGCAAACACAAACCTATAACATGACAATAACACATGTTATATTTGCCAGAGTGACTGATTTCCAGCTGATGTTAAGCATCTCCCAATAAGGGAGTTATTGGTAGGTGCTGTCACTTTTAATCTCTCAAACTTCCCGGTCAGGGTGTGGCTTCGAGGAGTGAACTTGAGGCAAGGAATTTTCTTAAATTCCTCCTTTGCTTCTTTCTCTCTTTGTCAGCCTTTATTTGCAAAGCCACAGAAGGCCAACGGGAGCAGGACCTTCTCTGAGTCACCTCTCCTTTTTTAGTTACATTCTCAGTCAGCCGCGGACTGAAGCTAACCCCTGTCCTGACCACTGTTCCATTAGATACATGCAAATACAAGAAGAAAAAAAACATTTCTAAATCCACAAAAAACTATTTCAAAAGCATTGTCATTACATTACTCAGAAATTCACGACAGCAGTAAATACATTTGATATTCATTTTACAACCTTCGCTTCACGCCTCTATAATTGGCCCCCTTTCCCTTTCTCAAATCTCTTTCCCATGCACTTCGTAATGATGATGAATGATCACGTGTCACAAAAAAATTCTGTCCCCCTTAAATGAATGTTGAACTTTTTGCTGTAAGGCTCCCTGCCCATGATATGAACTCCAACTCTAAGTGTACATCATTTATATAGGTATGAACAGTTTGAGAAGGCTTCAGAGGGGTCAGAAACTTTATGTTTAATGCTGTTGAGCACAGGTGAAGCATCTGAGGAGGGAAATGCAAGATGCACTGGACAGTTTTGAAGGTGTTTCGTAACAGTGGTACGTGTAGATAGACTTGTGTCATAAATCACTGCTGTCAGGGAGTAATTTATGTGTTGTCAGTTGCAAAAGTTAAATATTGCTTTGCCCCTTTAAGGTTACAAGTCACCACCCGACACAAGTGCAATGTCTCACCTTTCTCAGTACGCCCTGTGCCGCTGAGCTCTTCCTCAAAGCATCGTTGTCGGACCTGTTTGCTTCCGTCAGAGCTCCATGGTTCACCCGGCCGTCCCCGAAGCTGCAGCCCACTGACGGCTCACCCCAGCTGGATAGGTATGTTCTTCTTGTCCCCTGGTGGTCTGGATGTCCCCTTTCCGTGTTGGAGAAGTTTGGCCTCCTGAACGGTCTCCTCTGATCTGAACTAGACACACTCCCTGAGGGGGGTAGGGGACCTCATGGAAATTAGAGCGATATACAGATAAAACGGAAAACATTTAAAAATATGATACTAGACTAAATAACGTCAGAGTTTTGGTTTAATATGAGGAAAGAAATTTCGTCTTTTCCTGGTCTTGGAGGCCACTTTTATTAAAAACAGTTAGTAGTATGACACAACTCTCTGAGCATATTAGATTGTTCTAGAATGAAGTAAATGAGCCAAGACCTCTTCCATCCTAACATCAACCTTGTTTTCAGTTGAACCACCATACATTTCAAGGTATTTTTTTTTCTTGTACCTCAGCAAATCATGTAATCATTCACTTCAAGCCAGAAAGATGAAAACCACAAGTTACAGGATTTTTCTCTTTTTCTTCAACAGCAAATATAAAGACTAGGGCTGTCAAAATTATCGCGTTAACGCAAGGTGATTAATTTCTGGAATTAATGCGTTAATTTTTTTTAATCGCAATTAACGCATGTGCAGAATGATCCGCCCCGTGCATCCCACCGGCTCTGTACTACAGCCACTCAAACGTTGCGGCTGACCCAGGATCAGTAGCTGCGCGCAGCCAAACATAACAGCACGCTAGCCCATGCTGTGTTTTAAACTGCTAACGGTCACGTCTGTGTCGGGGGCATAGATAGTTCATAAAATCAACTGCCGCGGGTGATAGTTGATGTCGGGAGCAACAGGAGGAGAAACATTGTCCGCTCTGTTCAGAGCCCGCGAGGACACAAACATCTGCAGTTTTCAGATGTGTGTGTGAGTAGAGATCAACATAACGTTGGCTTCCTGGCACAAATGAACAGTCCCCTAGGACGTGTTCGCGCGTACATACACACACACACACACACACACACACACACACACACACACACACACACACACACACACACACACACACACCGCGGACTGTAATCAAGTTGTATTCAAGAATGCACAACCTAAAGATTCACCAAATAAATGCCATTATATAGCCTATATTTGCCCAGAGACATATTAAAGAGACAGACCAATTGAATTATGGTGTGGTAGGTATATATTTTAGTTTGATTTAAATTTATTTTCAGTATTAAAACCATCATTTGGATTTTCAATTTATAAAAATTCAAATTTTAAATGTATATCCACCTTCTGTCCTTTATCTTTCCGTTCGTACAACAATATACAGAAAAAATTCGAATTTTTGGGGCATATTTCGAATGGTAAAATTAATCGTGATTAATCGTGATTAATCCACAGAATCCTGTGATTAATCTGATTAAAAATTTTAATTGTTGACAGCCCTAATAAAGACATGTATATAGATCTCACCGTGAGGCCCTGGTCTCTTACTCCTGGCTTTCTGGTGTGCTTGGAGCTTGGAGGACTGCATTGACAAAGACACAGTCCCTGCAGGGATTGCAGGAGCTTCTTTAGAGGATGAACTAATCTTGATGCCATCTTCACTGTCATAGCTCCCTCCCTCCTCCTCTTCCTCTTCCTCCTCTGTGGAATCACCACATCAATATGATCAGTCAGAGAGCTTCAAGTGAGCTCAAGGTAAACACTGTTAAATGAAGCCAGGGACTCACTTGATAAGACGTATTGACAGCAAGCTTTCAATATTCGTCTAACAGTTCAGTTCACTCAGGCATGTGGGGTGAACTGACACCCGCAAAAAATACAAAAAAGTTGGATGAGTGAGACGGAGGAATGTCACCACCAGTGATCGACTGTTTGATTGTTGGAACTACGTGCAAAATAATGCACCGCTTCTTTCTTAACTGCAGTGACGGGAAGCAAATGTCCACACATATGTGACGCTGCACGCACACACACACACACACACACACACACACACACACACACACACACACACACACACACACACACACACACACACACACACACACACACACACAGCAGTTATTGGCAGCTGTGTGTCCCTGACTGCAGGGGTCGTGTCGGGTGTCGACACATCTCTGACACACTTGTCACTTACATGGCGTTCTCGTCAACACTTTGCCTCAGTCACACACAAACACTGGCACACACACACACACACACACACACACACACACACACACACACACACACACACACACACACACACACACACACACACACACACACACACACACACACACACACACACACACATTTAACCACTAATTCTTCAGGCCATCAAGGCCACGTGGTCGGTCAGATCCAAGCGTGTTCCTGAAGTTTTGTCCCAATGCTCTGAAGTGTTCATTTAAAACTCAGTCATTGTTTTCTCCTCAAATCGAGGCTCTGAGGAGAGGGCATATTCATGGGGTTGGGGAGGTGAAGAGGAGAGGGGAGGAGCGGGGTGTGACATTCTGAACGGGACCGGAGTGGGCTCACGTTACCGTATGGCGCTGAGGGGAAGGGGTGGCTGCGTTGCATGCCTGTGGCAAGTCGTTAACGGCTTTAACGGTTTGACAGACGAGCTGGGAAGTGAGAGGAGCCCCCCCCCCCCCCCCACCGATGACGGCAGACATCTCACTCTCAGATGCCTCATGTGCACACACACAGTGCACCCACACGCAGACAGATGCACTGTCATTAGCGAAATCTCACAATGTCTGGTTGATTTTGTTAGAGCCATCAACTAAATCAGCACTTGTTGACTCATGTGTGTTATATCCTATGAACTGTATCAAGCCAATCACTTCAGGACTACGGTATGGAGTTGGACTGATGGTCAATTGGAACAATTCTTTAATTTTCAAAAAATTGTTGAATTAAAGGCGTAGAATTGTATTAATGGCTAAAAGAACAACAACAGTGTATACGTATATATATATATATATATATATATATATATTCTCCCTCTGCATTTACCTTTTCTTTCCTGCCTGCAGTAACTCCTGGAGGCGTCTTCCTGGCCATGGGACCCCCTGCAGTGCAGCATGCCCGCTGACGGTGCACCACGCTGGGCCGCGGCCTTCTGCTTCAGCTGGGTGACCCGCCTGGCCAGCCTGGAGCTCAGGGCACTGGGCCGACCTCTGTGCTTACAGCGAGCTTTCATCTGTGGACGGGGAGCGGAAGGGCTAATTATTGCCTCATTTCTTACGCTAATTGAAATGTCCAGGAAGGAAAGGAAAAAGAACATTGCAGCAGGACGTGGTTTGTCAGTGTGTGTGTGTGTGTGTGTGTGTGTGTGTGTGTGTGTGTGTGTGTGTGTGTGTGTGTGGATGAGCCAGGGAGAGAGATCGCAGAAGGGAACCGACCTGTGCGGAACTGAGGCTGCTGAAGCCGTGGTTGGATATCTTCTTCCTTGCTTTCTCCTCCAGCATATTTAACCCAGTCCTGGAAGAAAACAACAACACAGCAGGGACGGACTCAAGTGAGAATTTATCACATTTAAAGTATCGCAGAATCAATATGGTCACACGTTTCCTTCAATCTTTTCTCAGTAACTCGTAATCTCTATGCTCTCTTCTTCCTAATGTCAACCCTCCCTCTCCCTTCTGACCAGTTCATTCATTGTCTCACTCTCTTCCCACTCTTCTTTCTCTGTCTCGTAACTTTGATGAGGTTAAAAGATGGGCTCTGCAGCTTCACGGCAAACACAGAAATATTCATGTGACCGTGCTAATATGAAACTTTGGCCCACATGAAAGGATAAGAGTTATCTGGTGTGAGCGATAGCGAAGAAGAGACGGACGGAGGTGGAGAAAGCTGAGGGGGGAGGGGGAAGGGAAAGAGACAGAGAGGGAGAGATGAAGCAGTCTCGGGGGAGTCTGTCAGTTGACCGGAGCTTCAGGGCTCGATCGATAAACACTAACCTCTATTGAACACTACTCCTCCCTTCCTCTCTCTCTCTGTCTCTCTCTCTCTCTGTCATTCCTTCATTTTATGCACGCTCTCTCACACCAAAGGCAGCCAGCACGCGCGCACACACGCACACACACACACACACACACACACACACACACACACACACACACACACACACACACACACACACACACACACACTCTGTTAACAGCTGGTGTCTGAGGCAGGTCAATCCTATATTCCCACCGAGGGAAGGTTTGGCTCTCAGCATCTCCGCTCCCGAGAGAGGAGAGGAGAGGAGAGGAGAGGAGAGGAGAGGAGAGGAGAGGAGAGGAGAGGAGAGGAGAGGAGAGGAGAGGAGAGGAGAGGAGAGGAGAGGAGAGGAGAGGAGAGGAGAGGATAATTTCATTCTAAGAAATGATCTAAATAAATAAAGCTGATGGATCTTGTGGTCCATCAATCCAGACCACATCTGCCTTGTCTGACTGTTCACCTCTGACCTTCTAAGCCCCAGAGTTTACGTCGTGGCACGTCCTCCTCATCAACGTTGCAGTGAGTGTGCATACACATTCTGTATGGCACAGACTATGGCCCAAACAAGGGGCTCTGAGGCGTCTGGATGCTTTAAACAAACAGCCAACTGACAATAAAGCACAGCAAATGAGGAGCAGAGGTGATGGAAAGTAAGAGGGGTTTTATTATCTCTCTTAAGTTTCCTTTTTTCACACAAATACTAGTTATAGTTTGTTTCGATGCATTTGTGTCATTGTACAACGCCAGAGTCAGATCTCACTATGGTGGATTGGGACCCTGATCCCTTCAGCCTAAAGCTTGCCCAAAGTAATGGAGGCCGTTATAGCAGTATGCAGATGTTCCACAGGCAAATATAGATGCTAGGGTATGCATATACTTCTAGCAATATAGCATGTGTCTGTATCGAGAGGAATGGTGTGTTGAGTTTGGAAACATATCTATTCCACTCTACCGATTCAGTTTTAACCCCCGACTCTGACGAGGAGATGAAAACACTAACAAATGATACTTTGCTCGTTAATAACAACGGAAATGCTGCTCAGGCACGTAGCAACCAGCGCTACTAATTAAACAAGTTATATGTGTGTGTGTGTGTGTGTGTGTGTGTGTGTGTGTGTGTGTGTGTGTGTGTGTGTGTGTGTGTGTGTGTGTGTGTGTGTGTGTGTGTGTGTGTGTGTTGCGCATTATAACTAAAGCCGCTCATTGTCATTTTCATTAGTGCTTTCTAATCATGGTTACCGTGACAAACCTTGAGTTTCTCTAATCATTTTATCAAGGCGAGGGTCGCACATGCTAACAGAGGTGGGGCAGCATGAGAAAACACATCCATCATTAGGAGTGTCGGATACAGGCTGTGTGTGAGTGCGTGTCTCCAGCTTGTGTGTAGGTGTGCAGGAATGTGTGTCTACGAGAAAGTGTGCACATCTAAGGTGTTAAATAATGTGTGGTTGTGTGTTGCAGCGGTTGGGGGGTGGTGTTGAGTCGTTTATCACTGTAATAACTGTACATCGGGACTTTGTCCAGCTGTATTAATATATGCTCGAGGTTCACGGGGAATCAGGACATAATCAATGCACGTGATAAATATGATTAAAAGTGATTAATGATGATTAATGTAGGCCTCATCTCCATTACAATCTCTCATTTAATATCACGCCCAGCGTAACAGCTCCCATCACATATCCCATTTTGTGAGTGTGCCTGTGTGCATGCGTGTGTATGTGCGTGCATGCTTGTGTGTGTGAGCGTGCATGTGTGTGTGTGTGCGCGCTTGTGCGAGCAGCTCCTTCCAGTGCCCAATCAAGCAAATCATCAGCTACAGAGCATTCGAATCAATTCAGCTGAAGAAGAAGAACTTCTTGAAAAATCAAGCGTGCCTTTCAGTAGAAACACAAACAGAAATCAGGATGAATAAGCTGGGCTTGCCAATCACCCTGATTATACTGACGCAATACGACGGAGGGAGGACTGACCTGAGTCTCTTGGAGCCTTCAGAGGCAGCTGGGCCGGGGGTGGACTTGCGTTTGCGGGGGCGACCAGGCCCCCGGCGCGCAGGGCTACGAGATGTCTCGTCTTTCCTACAGAGATAGGAGACAAGGAGGAGGAGGAGAAAGACAGAGAGACAGAGAGAGAGAGAGAGAGAGAGAGAGAGAGAAGAGAGAGTGTGTGAGTGAGATCTAAAATGAAGCCCGGGCAG